>JALPQD010000445.1:0-170426 GCA_023101885.1 Typhlomys cinereus
ACAAATAGCATTTGAAATGACTTACGGGGTTGCTGATCTTTTGATTAAAGCATTAAGTGGATTGAAGTGCCTGAAAGCTAGAAGGAGAGGCGTGAGCAGGGGGGAGGGAGGAGGCTCAGGTGCTTTGCAACTTTAAAATTATGCATGCATGACCACACCTTGGTCCCTCCCTCTGCTGGAGGGAGTGTCTGAAAGCTTGGGGAACTCAGTTCCAGACAGACCACCAAGAAGACAGCAAGACTGGGCTGTTATAGGTAATTCAGAATTCTTAACCTGGGGCCAAGACCTTCCTTCCTCCCAGCCTTCCTTCTTAAGGCTGTGTGGCCTGTGTGCTAAGAGCAACTGGGGGTTACAGCAGTGTTGCCAGGCAACTGGGGGACAGAGGTCCTGTTGAAGAGCTATTTGTCATCTCAGAAGCCGGCTGAAATGTAAGAAGCACATGACAACTCTATTTATCAATACAATTACTAACACAGTATTAGGAACCCATATTTAACCTATGAATGCCTATTCATTTGAGGAAGCATTAGCACAACATGTGTGCCGGATATAAAGGGAGAAGTGTTGAGTGGGTAGGAAGATTGGGGGTGGGCAGGTGGTGCCGGGTTTCCAAACAGCTTTGCTGACAGCTGAAAGTTGTTTGTTGCTAGGAAAGTTTTATTTCGGCCAGCTGCAAGTTAGCCCCGAGTCAACAACCGTACACGTGTAAAGAAAGGAGATGACTGCTTTACTTGCTTAGGGTAGCTCTTGCCAATTCGCAGGGTAGAGCAGCAGCAGGCTGTCAGTGAAGGGTCAAGTCACCCACAGTCATGTATCTGTAAGAAAGGTGGCTGCCTGTGAACTCAAGGATACTTATGACAAGAATGAGTATTTGATTCTAAGCAATGTTCTTTAAAACGTGAGAAGATGACTGGTGTTTGCAGGAGGGGCTCAGAGTTCTCTAGCTTCCTGTGTGTGCCCAGCAGCTTGCTCTGATTTCCTGTGTGTTTGATCCCCAGACTCCAGGTTCCCCGCATGTCCTTCGTGCCTGGTGAATGCACCTGCATGGAGTTTCTCAACAGCGCTTGAAGCATCTGGCCTCCAAGTGCGTCTGGCCTGCAGCACAGCCCGCTGACGTATTCAGGAATGCCTCATCAGGAGAAGAATGTTTTCTTGTGAACTTGCCTCGTCCGGCTTTTTCCCTGGGCTTCAGCTTCTCGTTTCAGGCCATGGAAACCTTGATCTTTGCCTGTTTCATGACCACTTCATTGGCCACCTCTCAGGGCCTCTTCTGGGGGCTGCAGAGTATGGGAACTTTCAGGACACTCACAGTGGTGCCAGCCCAAGTCCCGAGCCAACTCTCATGCTCCAACACACGTGGGCTGAGCTCTGTGGCTACTGGAAGCTTTCTGTCCGGTACCCAGAGGCCGTGCATCCAGGACTGCCCCTCTACATCATTGTCCCCTACCTACCCAGTCCTCTCAGCAGGCCTGGGGGTCCGCACTGCTGAGGACCCCAATGATCGGCCCCTTCACTCCCGGGAGAACTCCAGGAGTTACATTTTTGAAAACCACAAGACTTGCATTTCTCCTCTTCCGTCTCTGAGGCTAGCTGCAGAGTTTGCTTCAGCTGTGTGGTTGGAATCTGAGCAGAAAGGCATCATGTAAGTGACACGGGTTATCTGGGGAGTTTCAGTGTGCCGGGGAGTCAATGCGGATTGTTGGGAACCAAAGTCCACAATAGAAATGGAAGGAGCTGTAGAGACCTTCTGCAGTAGAGCATCAACTTGCTCTTTTAATCGCCTCTGCCTTGAATTTATAACCTGAATATGTTGTCTTCAAATGTGTCCTTTTTTTATGGATGGTGTGGACCATGAGAAATAGTGTATTGAAACAGTTCTCTGGGCAGGGGACATGTTTACACAGTGTCCCTACTAGAGAAAGATGGATGGATGGATGGATGGATGGATAGATAGATAGATAGACAGATAGATAGATGGATAGTAGATGGATAGTAGATAGATCTGTGAAGTCTCAGGATTATGTTCTATTTTCAGTTTTATTTTCTGGGGAATAGATGTTTGCTCAGTTCTCGGGCGCTGTTAACAATGTAAGTTGAATGTATCAATAGCAGTAGATATGTGAAACAATGTACCTTTTTGCCGCGCAGGTGTGACATTTTCCTCTTCTGATTTGGTAAGAAGTACGTAAATGAAAGGGATTCCTAGATGTTTTCTTGCGGAAGATCCAAGAATCCACTCTGAGTCAGGAGCAGGCTCCCTGACCTCAGTCATTGCTTGTGTAATGGCTTGCTTTCTAACTGCAGTACTTTCCCAAGCTGATCTCAAATCATGTAGCCTAAATACTACCAACCCATCCAGAAGTGTTAAATAATAGGGGGCTGGGGAGATGGCTCAGGGGTTAAAGTGTTCACCTCACAAGCAAAAGGACCTCAGTTCAGATCCCTAGATTCCACTTAAAAGTGTCAGGTGTATATAACAACAACCTGTAATTCCATTCCTGGAAGGTGGAACCCGGAAGACCCCAGAGCAAAGCATTAAGGAGGTGGAACAATCCAGAATGATTCCCGATTCACCCTTGACCTCCCCAGGCACACACGCCCAAGTGCCCTCTTATACACACATGCAGACATATATACTCACCCGCATGTAAAACACATGCACACACATGCATACAAAAATATTTAAAAATAGAAATATTAAGCAGGTTAGTTTGGAGAGTTTCTGTGGCTTGTCTTTTGTCTTCTGGCTGAGCTTTTCACTTGCTACAATTGCCTTGCGTGACATATTATCTTCCCGTTTGCCAAGTGAATGGTCACATATTTTTGTTTGTTTTAAATTTGTCATGAAAAGCATTACTGACCATCATTCCCAACTTCTGTAGCTGTCCCAAAAGGAAACTTTGTTTCCCAACTGTTGGGAGGGGATTCAAGCTACTCTGTTTCTGTCCTGTGAGCCAGTCTTAAACCAGGGTATCTGCAAGGCCAGAGGAGAGTGGAGTGGTCCCCTCCCCCCTGCCCACAGGGACCTCTCTGTACCAGATTCATCTTTGATTGGCATTGCTGAGAATAAACAAAGCCAAGGAGGGTTTGTGAAAATGGTGGCACACGTGTTAGAGTTTCAAGAGTCTCTTGCTCATATCAAGGTCATTTTCATTCTCAAAATTAAAATACCTGTGGGAATTGGGGGAATTTCGGGGTGTTTGCGCTAGATAAGTAAAATAAACAGAATGCGGATTATCCAATTATTGTTTATCCAGGAGCCGAATAAATCCAGTCCCTAAATATTTTGCTACCCGACTTCCTCTCACATTTATTATCTACCAAAGCTAGTATGTTTACACACAAACAAAATAGCAAGGAAGATAATCAATAACATATTAAGAAATGCATTTTTACTAAGCTTGGGGAAATAAGTCTGCATTTGGTAAATGCATTCCTGAGTCATGATCGAATTCTCACTTGTAGATTTAAACTCAAGAAAAATGAACAGAGGCAAATCCTTAGATGCCACGAGGGTCAAGATATAGGGGATAGAGGGAAATGGCTCATTGGAATCAACCACAAGCATCCAACTTCTGAAGGCTTAAACAAAATACGTTTTCAGTAGTGGGATTTATTAAGTCCCTTGTTATCTAAAATTATTTGCCTACATTAACAATATGCTTTCTTTTATATCTTGCCAAATATGTGTGCAATGAATAGTAAATTGGTGTCGGTCAAAAAGAATAACTGTTGCTCTCCTCCAATCTGGTTCCGCGAATTCAGGAGAAAAAAATACATATAAGAAAAGTATCGATTGGTTGAAAATGCAGCCTTCTTAGGAAGCAATGAAGTACCCTTAGCAGTAACTCCTGGGTCTCTCAATTCTCCCTATTTTGCATGCTTCCCACTGACTTTGATAACTAAAGGGGGTAATGCTAATGTCGCACGTGCTCCTGTTGAGAATATTGATGCTCCCAAGAAGTTGGTAGAAGCGTCCTGCTCTTCGCTGGAGAGCACACGCCCAGACAGGAAGAGAGTTGCAGGGAGCTCACAGCTATGGAGATCCCCGGGTGCAGTCAAGCAGGCAGGCAAGGAAAGAGGCCCATGGTCTGCACGCTATGCCGTGGCGATTAATATACAGAGGTGTCGTTAAAGATAATCGGATCTCGACATGGTGGCATCCCGTGGTGTGTTATTCCAGAGCCAGGAGGCCAAGGCAGAGGGTGATAGACAGGTTCAAAGCCAGTGCAGCTGAAGTGAGAGAAAATAAGTCTAATATGAAACTTTGATGTATTGTGTCCAGATATCATTTCACTATGTTCGTCTAAAAATCAAACATCTTCCATCCAAGATCATCGTCATTACCTCCAGTGCCTCGGTTGTACTGTGTGGTCACAGGGAGGTGTCCTCTTACACACACTGCTTGGGCCTCGGGCCAGCTGATGACGTCAGTGGAGGTTACTGCTGTAAGTGCTCCACTGTATCATGGAATCCAGGGCAGTATTTCTGACTTCAGGGGCTTCTATGGACTTGAACTTTGCTGTGCGTTCAGCAAAGAAGAGAAAGAAATATTTGCACTGGGGACCAAAACTCCAGTAGGACGTAAAGTGTATTCCCACTCCTGTAAAAGAGAGACCCGGGAGCAATGAGCAGCAACCTCAAGGTTATTTTATATTATTTATTAATTCATTTGTTTATTTTGTGGGCATGTGAGAGAGTTGTATGTGTGCATCAGAGGACACAGTATGTCTTGTGGATCATCCTGGATTGCTTCTACCTCCTTTTTGCCTCCATTCCTTCTTTTAATTTTCTTCTACCTTCTTTTTGCTTTACTCTGGGATTTTCCAGGTTCTGCCCACTAGGGCTGGAAGTGCAGGCCACTTTTCTTATATGGGACCTGGGATCTGAATTTAAGGAATTCTGCTTTCAGGCAGAGTCTTAACCCCGGAGCCGTCTCTCCAGCCCCTTGATAATGTTTTCACACAGTGACTCGTTCACCTGTGTCCATCCTTATCATGAGTCTCTAGTGAAGGGGGTCCAGGCTCAAAATCTCATGACTTCTGGAACAAAGCTTGTTTGTGGGATACCGATATTCAGTCAGTCTTCGCAGTATATTCTGCGAGGGCCTGGGGGTCACTTACAGTTCTGGGATGCCTCTATGCACATTCTGGTTGGCTGCTGACCTCCTCTCTTTTCTGGGTGCTTCCTTAGGTGTGCCATCAAAAAGACAGTGGACGGGCAGGGGATGTTCAAAGTTACAGCGTCTGAGAAAGAGACCGTGTTTTATGACCGCACACTAAATGGTTTGCAGCCGCCAATGAAAGTAATAACACCAGGGAGAATTTGCAAGAAGGGATGGATTCATCTTGGAGTGCAGGTGAGTGAAATAAAAAATATTTAACATTTGGTTAAGCACGGAGGTCCGTCTTTCTTTCGAGCCTTTAAATGCCATCTACTCACAGAATAATCTGCAGCTCTCTTTTTTATAGAATTCAGGTACATGCGAATGATAACTCTTGCATTTCAGATATGTGTAAATGGCCAGAAGACAAATATTGTAATGACTTAATGGTGTATCTCCTGATCTTCCAAGGTCTCTGACATGTTTATAAAATCTCCCTTCTGGAAGCTTAAAGACACCATGAGGTGTATTAAAAATTTGTTCAAAAAATTTTTTGGCTGATGTCTGTTTTCTGCTGCTTAAGAAAGTGCAGGAACACACTGGCGTCCGTCTCTTTTTCCGACATTACTGGTTGTGACGTTAAAGGCCGGGCTTGATTTTTCACAGCTGTCTTTGCTGGCTATTGTCTGATGATGGGAATGAAATTTGGCCGCAGCCTTGAAGCAGTGACCTTAGAACTCTGCTCCAGGGACATTGAAAAGGTGCGATGTCGTTATGTGAGACAATTTGTAATATGCAACTGAAATTTGTAGGAGCCTTAGACACTGTGGAAGGCTGAGAGCATGGGGGTGTCTGTGCTTCCTGTTCCTGCCATCAGTAGGTAGGTTCTCAGCTCTTGGAGGCTTGGCAGGAGCGGGGGGCTCGTGGGGCCTCCTTTTCTTCTGCACCAGACGGGCAGTCTGCTCCAATTCCAAGCAGGTGCTCCCGTGGGACACTCACCAGTGCTCAAGTGAGCTCTGCTGCATTGGATATCATTTGCACACTCATTCACTTTGTAAAAATTATCTTTAGTCACCCACACGCGCAGATACACACATGCACACAAAGACACATACATAAAGGAAGAAAGTTTCAAATCAACCACTCTATCCTCTATGTCAACTATCATCTATCATTACTTTTCCATCTACCTGTTATCTATCAACCTATTAACTATCATCTATATATCTATCATCTATCTGTGTGATCTATCATATATCTTCTTATCTGTCTGCCTATCATTTACATAACTGTCATCTATCATCTATCAACTGTTTATCTATCTGCCTGCCTATCATTTATTTTTAGCATTTATCATCTATATATTTATCATCTATCTATATCATCTATCATATATCTTCTTATCTATCTGCCTATATATATTATCTGTATAACTATCATCTCTCTGCCTGCCTATCTATCTACCTACCTACCTATCATCTACCATCTATCTTACATCTTTCTATCATTTGTCTATCATCTACTAGCATTTGTCTGTCTATCATCTGCTTATCATCCATCTATTGTCCTGAATCAGGCAGTGAGTGGATGTCCTTAGAGCAACATGCCAATTCTTTGGCTTTACATGAACTACTGCAATATATATGTGTGTATGTATGTACACACACACACACACACACATACATATATACATACATTCATATTATCTCATTCTTGAAAGTTTTAGAACACATTTCCCCACCTTCGTTTTACCTGATTATAACTATGAAATTCTAGCATGTCTTGGCTTAATGGTACATCAAAAGCCTTAAGTAAACTACAAGCTGTCAATACAGATGCGTAACCACAGCTGATTCTGGAAAACTGTTGGGCACATGCTTTTTGAACGGCAAGGCATGCCTGTCTGCTAGGGAGTTTTGTTCTGGACAGGAGTTTAGCCGATGTCCTGAGGGCAACAGAGCTACGTGTGTCCTTCAGGAGCGGGGTGGCTTGGGCCTGAGATTAGTCTTCACTGTGGCAACTGAGGCGCAGCCTGCGGACTCCTCTTTGGTGGGTCAGCAACAAGGTGGGGCCCTGCTGGTCCTCACACTGGAATCTGCACATTCCATCCACTGATCAGTGCAATTCAGCGTGGAGACAGGAGGCTTCCCTCGCTTGGGCCCCAGGTCTTCATCCATCTTTACATCTTCCCTCTTTAAATAAAGGTGTTTAGGATTTAGCGAGACTGTTTGTCTCATAACTATTTGACTACTTAGGGATAGATTAACCCTTCTAATTTGTATACTGTTTTTATTTTTTAAAGATTGATTTTTAAAAGAATTTTTGTTGATGTTTTGAGAAAGGATCATGCTTTGTCACCCACTGTTGCAGCTGCCTGCATGGTTGCTGATAAATGACCATCAAACAGCTTAAGGGAACAAGGGGTTTTATTTCCTTATGATTCCTGGTTACAGGTGTCAGTCCAGCTTGACGGGAGCGCACGCACCAACACCAGGGCCTGAGGGAACTGGCCACACCATCACCACATAACGAAGCTGAGAGATGGCCAATCCTTACTTGCCAGACCAGCATGTCTGGCCAAGTGAACAGAAGGATGTCCAACTTCCTCAATTGACTCTCAGTGCTTTATTCATCTGTTCAGGGCCTAGTCCTATCCACCATGGGCTGGACCTTCCCCATCAGCTAGACAATCTCCTGCAGGTTTCTCTGGGCTTCACCATTAATTCTCCACAAATGCACCCAGAGCTCAAACCCTCAACCGTCAAGTTGACGCCTGTGCCCAACCATGACACCCACACTGACCTGGAATTTGTGCCGTAGCCCAGGCTGACTGCAAGCTTGTAATCATCCTGCCTCAGCCTCGGAAGTGCTGGTGCTTTAAGTGTGCACCACCATGGCTGACAATTAAAAATTTTATGAAGAGTTTTACTAGTGTGTCAACACACAAGACAATGGATCTCACCGTGACTGCACTGTGTCCTAGGGCACATCCACCTCATCTTGCTTCCGTCCTTCCTCTCCCTCCAAGAGGTAATTCTTCCTCTTCTACTTTCACATCTTGTGGTTTGTTTTGGTTCCAGATGGTTCTACCCAGGAGAGAGTATTCTGTGCCTGTCTTTCTGACCGTTCCCTATTTTGCTTAACATGATTTCCAGATCTGGCCATTTTCCTACAAATGACCTGATGTCATTCTTTCTTATAGCTGAGTAAACTCTCCACACACTTACACATTTTCTTTGCCCATCTGACTGTTCACGGGCCTCTAGAAGGGCTCCATAGCTTGGCTAGTATCCATGGTACTGTAGAAAAGATGCTTATGTTAAGCTTCTTTGTGGTGTGCTAACTTAACTTAGATCCTTGTGGTATATGCTAGAAGTGGTATAAGTGTATCTTAAAGAAGTTCTGTTTTTAGCTTTCTGACAAAACTTCATTCTGATTTCCATAGTTACTGGGCAAGTTTACATTCCCACCAGCTGACTGTAAACATTTCTGCCACCTCTTATCTTTCCTGGCCTCCCGGGTCTATTTGATGGTGAACTTTCTGACTAGGTGGGACAGAACCTCGGAATAGCTTAATTCACATTTTCTGAAGCCCCAGAATGATGAATATTTTCCCATCTATCTGTATTTCTCCTTGGAGAACTGTGTCTTCAGTTCAATTAATCATTTAGGTGGAATGATTTGTTTCTCATGGTGTTTAGATGTTTTATAGGTTCTCCGTAGTAATGCCCTGCCAGTTATGGACAGTTGTGGGCCGTCTCCTTTCTCTAGGCTATCTTCGCACTCTGCTGACAGTGTGACATCATGTGATCCCACGTGTCAATACTCACAAAGCTCCCGTGTGAGCTTACATCCCCAAGTGTTTCCTTAGCTGCACCTCTAGCAGCTGCCTAGTTTCGGGTCTTGCATTACAGGGTTTGATCCATTTGTGTGCAATGGAGTCCAGGTGGGAAACGGGTCTAGTTTCAGTTTCTTTTCACTTTTGGCTGTGCACTTTCCTCAGCACCATTGCCAAATGAACTGTCTTTACTCCATGTATGTTTGGGGACTTTGGTCACAAGTCACGTGGCTGCATTGCGTGGATTTATTTCTGGGTCTCCTGTTCCTCTGGGCCACATGTCTGTTTGCCTGGCAGTCCCATGCTGTCCCTGTCATGGTGGCTTTGTAGTGTAATTGGAGGTTGGGTGTTGTAATACCTCAGGCATTTCCCTTTCTGTTCAGGATAGCTTTGCTTCTTTGGAGGTGTTCGTGCTTTTCTGTGAATTCTGGGATTGTGTTTTCTATTTCTGTGGTATCACTGATATTTTGGGTGACTCTTGCCTTCATGAATGTGGACATTTTAGCAATAATGGTGCCGTCAATCCACAAGCGCAGGAGGCCCTCCATCGCCCTCACCTGTGTTCTGCAGTGGCTCATACTTCTCACTGCAGGGTCTCTAATTTCTTAATCAGATATATCCCAGCTCTCTTATACTGAGGTTTTCTTAATGCCATTGCTTCTTTAATTCTTTTTCTCATAATATTATTGGTATATAGAAAGTCATTAGTTTTCGTGTGTTGATTTTGTATCCTGCCACTTTACTGAGTTTGCTTATAGGATGTAAAGGTGTGTTGGTGGAGTTTTTAGCTATACCAACTATGGGAAAAATAAATACACAGAAGACATTGTAATATCATATTGTCTAGCCAAATACCAGTAGCTTGTCCCAGGACCTGTGATCTGCCTACCCACATGTTCTTAGCCAGGTTTATAGTACCAGGTATGAGTTCCCTCCTGAAAAATTGACCATAAATCCAATCAGAAAGGAGCATACTTGTAACTTTTACACCAATGTGTCTATCTCCCCAGAATGTTTGGGGTTTTAGCTTGCAGAATTTACAGTTGAGTAAGATCGTTGATGGTTTGTTTCCCAGCATCCTGTGCTGCCACTTCTGTTGCTTTAAAAGCCAGCCAGCAGGGAAGGCTCAGATCACTTCCAGCCAGTTTCTTCACGTCCTGTGAACAGTTTGTCGTGCTTTTAGCAGTAGGATCATAGCATTAGGTTATGGTGGGTGACCAAGTACACTGGCAAAACCTTCTCTTGTTTTGGACGTCATTAGGAACTTCTGACCCACAGCTGATTTGGATGTATCACACCTTGCATTTAAAAAAAATGTTTAATTGCCTGTGGCTTCTCAGAGGAGCAGGCCCATTTCCTTTTGGGTAAAGCTAGAATTCTTTCTGCTCCTTTTAGGTTGTCCTATTTATTAACAAAAAAAGTTCTCATAATAATACCTAATGTTTCTCTAGATTTCAACAGTATCTGTTAAAATATTTCCATTTTATTCTGAAATTCTAATTAAATTGGGTGCTTTTACTTTCTCTTGTTAGTTTGACTAAGAATATGTAATGCTACAAATCTTTTGGAAGAACCAATTCTTCATTTTACTGAACTTGTTTTCTCTTTCAGTCTCATTCCAGTTGCTTCATTTTTGATCTTTATGATTTCATTCCTTCTACTGACTTAGGGTTAGATATATTCTGATTTTTTCCTAAGACTTTGAGATGCATTGTTAGATCATTTTTACTGAGATAGACTTTTTAATGCAGACAATTAGAATATAACATTTTCTCTTGGTCCTGCCTTTGATCAATTCCACAGATTCTGATATGTTGTGTACCTAGCTGTTTGAGTGGATGAATTTCTAATTTTTTCCAGTTTCATCAATGATCCCCTCATCATTCAAAAAAGCCTGCTGTTCAAAATCCTTGAATTTATGTTGTTTCTGTAGTTTCTCTTCTTTATTCCACTATGACATAATTAGATATAATTAATTACTCTGGCTCTTTTGTATTTATTAAGATTTGCTCTATGCTCTAAAATATCTGCTTTGGAGGACGTTCATGAACTACTGACAAGAGTTTATTCTGCAGTTGGTGCCTAGAATATTCTGTAGCTGTGAAGTCTGGCTCATGTGGAGTGTGGCTTAAATGTGTATTGTTGCTATTAGGCTTCATTACAGTGGAGTATAAAACTATCCAGTTTGTAATCATATAGGAGTCCATCTGACCCTTTATGTCTAGTATCAACATTTAATTCACGTGTGACTATGAGTGCTGAGTCCTCTTAATTTATCATTCCTTTCTCTGACCTTTGTGCTTTCTGATTTTGGCTTAAAATCCATAGTCTTGTGTAGGGGTATAGCGATTCATGCTCATTTCCAGATTCCATTCGTTAGGGTAATTTTCCATCCTTTTACCTTTGACTCTTTGCTTTTGCTGGCAAGGTGTGTTTCTTGTGGGCAACAAACAGTTGGGGCTTGTTTTTCAATCCACTCCATGGGCCAGGATAATTTTCCATCCTTTTACCTTTGACTCTTTGCTTTTGCTGGCAAGTTGTGTTTCTTGTGGGCAACAAACAGTTGGGGCTTGTTTTTCAGTCCACTCCATGGGCCAGCAAGATGGATCCTTAAGCTTACCTTGAAAGGCCTGTCTTGCTCCTTTGATGTTGAAGTATAATTTTGGTGTATGTATTAATATAGTTTGACAATTATTTTCCTGCTAGGATACAATCATATTGTTCTATTCTCTCCTTGTGTTTAGAGTTTCTATTGAGAATCTTCTGGCGTTCTGATATAATTGTCTTCACAAGTTAGCTGTTGTTCTTGAAAGCTTTAATCCTATTTTCTTCTGTGTGTGTATATTTGTGTGTGTGTGTATGAAGATATGAAGTTTAGTCTTTTACTCACATGACAGAGGTCTTACACATTCTATTCATACTTTTTCCTAATTATTTCTTTATTTTCATCTGAATGCCTTAAATAAACAGCCTTAAACCATGTGTAAAGTTGAGAGGACAATGAGGGGGAAATACAGATGATGGATGAGTGGGTCTATGAGAGCACAGGTTTAATTTGAAAAAAAAATCTGCAGGGGCACCTATGGTGTCAGAAAACAGAGTCCCATTTTTCTACTTATAAACTTGGGGCATTTATACTATAGAAAGGATGGGAAAGAGCAAAGTCCTCTCAGCCCACCACTGGCTGATTCTGGAAGTTATGGCATGTGATTGGCTTATGTTAGAGTCTATGGGCTGTGATTGGCTATGTTAGACGTTGTGGCCCATGATTGGTTGATGCTAGATGTTGTGGTCCATGACTGGCTAATGTTAGAGGTCACTAAGGCTTGGTGCTAGGGACATCAGTGCAGTGTGGGGAGTTGATGTCACCCCTCAGAATTTTTCCCTTCATTGTCTTGGGGTCAGTTGCCACAGAATGATAAATTTTGGCAGGAGGCATGGTGCCATTTTTTCACATTTCTTATATGTCTATCTTGAGATTCAGCAATCAGCTGGGATGGATATTCTGTTTTTATTAAGAACTTTTTAAGAAACAACCTTCACTTGATGGATCATCCCAGGATATTGTATTGTCTCAAGTACTGTATATAATTCCAGATGGATCTTCAAGGGCAGGTGCTTCACCATGACTTCTTTTAGTAAGGATTAGTGCATCTTAACACAATCCACACCTGAGGGCCCCACTTTCCTTTTTATCCCATGAGTGTATGTATCTGTGTTTGTGGGTACAGACACACAGCTGTATACATTATCGATTACTCTTCTAGTCTTCTAAATAATCTATGACCTAAATGGGGATGAGAGCAGTTTACGCTGCCATCCCTCAGATGTGTGGCTCCAGGGTTTTCTGTTGTTTTTCTGGTTTGGGGGAGCATAGGGATTAATGGCTAGGTGAAGGTGTTGGGATTCCACACTGTGCCTCTTCAGAATCTCAGTGTGACCTTGGGGTTTTTATCACTCTGATTCCATAGTTTGCAGTATTCACTGGAGTTTAAGTTGCGCGGGCTGTGTGTAAAGCAAGGCAGGAAAGTACCCACTGCCAGGTGTGTAGCTTCACAAGATAAGCTACTGGAAGCTCTGTGCCCCACTCCGAGTGGAGGCCTACATTTAGAATTAAGATGATGAGAACCAACCACAAGAGACACCAAGAAAAAGAAAAAAAAAACCTAAGAGAAAGCAGTTTATATTAGGCACATATGCGAACCAAAAACCAATTAACAACTTTTGAAAAGGGTTAGGTTAGGAATTGGAGAGACAGCTCAGGGGTTAAGACCCTGCCTTGTAAGCAGAAGGCCCTGAATTCAGACCCCAGGTCCCATGTGAAAACACCAGTTGTGAACAGTGGAGACCTCCACTTCTATCACTGGTGGGTGGGGCTTGGAAATCCCAGTGTGAAGCAAAAAAGGAAGTAGAAGCAATCCAGGATGATGCCCAAAGTCACCATTGGTCCTCCGCAGGGACACACACATGCACACATAAATAAGTAAATAAATAACGTTTGAAAAAGAAAAGGATTAGGTCAAAATAAAATGAGCCAAGAAATGAGATTTGTTGGGAGAAAGGGGTTAAGCTTTTCTGGGACTTTCTATCACCAACTATAGTTCTGTGCCCAGTCACTGCACACATTTGTCCAGTCCTGCTTACCATCTGAGCCCTCTTTTTCTTGGTGCACAAGGTACCTGTCTTGAAGGGAAAACCGGTTCCAATCTGTCTCCCAAGCAAATCCCTCTGGATATGTTTATTTCAGTGGGTTTGCTCCAGTGCCCTTCTTCTGGGATCACTGAACCATGTGGTGGACTTGGCTGGGGCAGCCTGTGCTGGAGAAGGAAATATTGGGACTTGTTTCCCAAAGCACCTCACCTGGGCATGACCTTCCCAAGATGGCTGTCCATCCATCACACGTTTGTTCTGAGAAGCATGTGCGCTCTCAAACACAGGTGCACTGGTCATCTCTCTGGCCAGCTGTGTCCCCACTGCCCCTCTGCGCAGTTCCTGCTTCCACGATAGCCTTCTACCCACCTGATCTCTGCTGCTTTGCCCTTCTGTTTTCCTCCCCTGTGTATAACTTGAGCTAAGCAATCAGGCCTTTTACTGTATCTTCTGTTCCCATAACTCGAGTCTCTGATTCTCTGTCCACCATTTTGCTTCGGTGAGTCCTCTCAGACACCCCCACTTCTGAGATGCTGTGTTTGAGTTGTTTTGTCTCTGAACCTAGAGATAACAGACAGTCTGTCTACTTCTGTTTGGCCATGAAGGCTCCTTTTCCTCTATAACTTATAGTGTGTTTATATATAATGTCTATGAAAACCTGACATTGAATGCTTTAGGGACATCCAGTATGTCCGAAGATTCTAGGCTCACTGAAAAGATTTCAAAGTCATTTCTCCTCTTTTGAGATCTGCACAGGCTGTCTTTACATCAGACCCCATGTTGAATACATTTCAGTTACAGTGGCATATGTAAGAACTTACGTTATTGGAGTTTGATAAGAAATGCTCTTTGTCTTGTGATTTGTCACAAGGGACAAGGGGAAGGACACAGATTGGGACCTAAAGAATTTGATGCCTTTAATGTTAAAAAAAAATCCACTCGAAGGGCTGGGAGATGGATCAGGAGTTAAAGCCTTTGATTCACAAGCAAAAAGACCTGAGTTCAGATCCTCGGATCCCCTATCAAAATGTTGGGCACATATGGTGTTGCCCCGCAAGTCTAGCCCTGGAAGGCAGAGCCTGGGAAAACCCCAGAACAAAGCAAGAAGGGGGTAGAGCGATCCAGAATGATTTCTGATGTCACCCTTGGGCTTCCACATGGACACACACTCAAGTACATTCATGGATGCACACACACAGACACACACACAGATGCACACAGGATAAAAGAAGAAATCCACTTGACTGTTTCTCCTTTGCATAATGTAGGAGCTCAGCCCTCCCCTGTTAAAGTCTCTCCAGCAGCAGGTGTGCCGAGGTGCAGATAGTGAGCTGCTCAGGCCCAGGTGAGCAGACTGTCCACACGACGGGCAGCGTGGGAATTCCTGGTCCGTCAGTGCATTTTCCTGCTTTCCCAAGCTGCCTGGAGCCATAGAAGGAGCTGTTGGTAGATTTAGGGGTCAGGATAGAGATGCACACAGCCCATCACTTTCATGTGCACACAAATGTACCTGACTATCCCACTGTAAGATGAAGTGTTTGATTTGAGGATTGGGGCTTCCACCAAGTGAGACATAGGTTGGAATGGTAATTAATAATAAGGTCTGTTTAAGTCTAAATGCAAAGCACATAGTAATATGTATGTATGTTTTCATTCTTCCAAAGTCAACTAATGTACATGGTGGATAGGTGTGTCCATGTCTGTGGTGTGTCTGTGTGTTCATGTACATGCATACATGTATTTATGTGTGCACATGCATTGTCTCTGTGTATGCTTGTGTGTCTCTGTATCTCTGTGGTGTCTGTATATCTCTGTGGTATGTGCATGTGTCTGGTCTGAGTGTGTATGTGTGTGTGTGAATGTGTCTGTAGCATGTTCATGTGTGTGTCAGTGGTATGTGTAAAAAGAAAACATAGACTGCTATCCAGGGAATGTCTCGGAAATCACAAATTAACTTACAAAGACCTGGTGTCATAAAATTACCAGCTGTAGCCAACCTCCTGTTTTCCCTCAGATGGTTCAGGGTATCAGCAGCTCATCAATAAAAATCAGAATGTTAACTTCCCAGAAAAAAAAGAAGAAATGGCCTTAAATAATTAAATCCCTGGGCAGAAAGATTCCAGAGACAGCCAGACATAGAACATGAGAGACTTAATTTCCTAAACAAAAAAGTCCAATATTGTTGTAGAGATGAATCTCAGAGCATTTATTCTAAAACTAGCATTTCAAAGAGGAAATATGTTGGAAAATGATTAGTTTTTATATTAATATTCATTCAGGGACTTGAATCTGACATGATTGCCAATTTAAATTTTACTTTGGGGCTTAATATATTGGCCATTTCAAATTACATCAGGCTGAAATTTGTTATGTCATACCTTCACACATTTATACAGAAATTGGAAATAAATCAATTCACATTTTTATTATCAAATTGGGAACACTGATAATGCTCTCCAATTTTTTAAAAAGCTTATTTTTATGTAGGATCAGTACATATTGTAGTTATTAAGAAGGATATTGTTTTAAGCTTCAGGATATATAAAAAGTATTTTCATATTTTGTTGTGGATTGGCAGGTAGCTCTACTGGGATGCAAGTAATTAGCTTCAGAACATCTCGAAGTGAAACCTGTAGGCTGGTGAGCTGGCTCAGTGGGGGGTAGTTCTGCTGTCCAAGTCTCGTGACCTGGGTTTGCTCCATCGTACCCACAGGAGCAGGAAACAGATTCTCCAAGTTGTCCTCTGACTTCCAAACAAACACCGTGTCATTGGTGGACAAGTGAGGGTGCATGTGAGCGCATGTGCACACACATGCACACAATAAACACTTAAGTGTAAATCTTAAAAAAATTAAATTAAATAAAGAATGCCTTAGTTTCCTGTGAAAATTGCCTTTGCCCTTACAAAGTTCACACATCATATACAGCCATTAGCTTCAATAGTATTTAAGCCAAATTACGATAAAACAGTTAGCATAATTTGAAGTTGACGAAGTATTACATAGTGGGACCTTGGGAATATTTCCCAGGGGACCTTTCAAAATGTCTGTGCCCATTGGGGCTATTAAAATATTTGTGCCCCTAAGACAAGTCATAATGTCTATTGTGATGGGGCTATTCATAAGGTCTGTGCCTGAGGGGCCCTTTGCACTGTTTATACCAATGGGGCCATTCACAGTGTCTCTACCAGTGGGGCCATTTGCAACATCTGCAACACTAAGGCCATTCACTATATTGTACCATATGGGGCCATTCACAATGTCTATGGCAATGAGGCCATGCATAATGTCTGCGCACACGGACCATTCATGTATCTGTACCTGTGGGGCCATTTGCACTGTTTGCACCAGTGGGGCCATTTATAGTGTCTCTACAAGGGGCCCATTTGCAACATCTGCACCACTAGGGCTATTCACTTGTCAGTGCCATATGGAATCATTCGCAGTGTCTGTACCCATGGGCCATTCACAGTGTCTGTTGCCATATAGACTCCTGGGTAAACTGACCAGGAGAGTCACAACCAACTCTAGTGAAAACAACATGGAAGGATTAACTTGAACTTGAGAGACAAAGGAGAAATATGCAAATAAGCCCAAAGAAGCAAAGGAAGAAGGAGGGGAGCTGTAGCATCATCATGGTGTGCTGCTTAAATGCACTCTTGGTTTACATGTTACTCTGAAAGAGGAGGACTACTGAGGATTCTGGAGGAAAAGCAATGAAATTTAAAGGATGCTTGTTAGAACATGTAAGCGAAATCTCCAGTCTTGGTGTCTGTGTCCATGGGCAAAATAAATAAGGGGTGCATCCACTTCCACATTGACCATGGGAACATGAGACAGCTAGACCTGTCACAGGGCATGGATGGAGAGGGAGAGAGAGAGAGAAAGAGAGAGAGAGAGAGAGAGAGAATCTACATATTCATGCCACAGTGCATTGGTGGAGAGAAAAGGAAAAAGAGAGAGAGAGAGAGAGAGAGAGAGAGAGAGAGCCACACGTGTGCCACAGTGGAACACAGAACAACTCTCCAAAGTCTTTTTCTCCCACCACGCAGGCTTCCAGACACCAACCTCAGAGTCCCAGGCTAGTGGACGGGGGTCTTATCAGCTGATCCATCGTGCTTATGTTTTTTTTATTTCTGATAGCTTGACATCTGACTATCCTGTAAGTTAATTGCATATCTTTGTGTTACTCAGAAATAACCTAAAATCAACAGAATTAACGAAGGTGTTTAGAACAATTACTTAATGTTAGACTAGCTAGTGTAGACCCTGTTTCAAGAGCATCATGTTAGATGCTCTGCCTACTTGCATTTAAAGTTAAACAGCACTGATTTATGTTATTCCCATTGTAGAGACAAAAAGATGATCATGTAGGAATTTACACAGCCTATCTTTCTAAATTTATCTATCTTAGCCATATCAACATCCGTACATGCTAGTTCAAAATACAATGTTCAGTCAGTAGGTAAGGTTTATAATCTTGACATTTTGGTTGAATATGGTATAGTTCTGAACATTTTTATGTAAGTATTCAAAATGCTAGGGTACAAATTAGAAATGGATGTAAACTTGATCTACTTTAGTTGCAGCATAAATTTGATCATATGGAGAACATGTAGGATTAATCCTATATTGACAAAAAGCATATCACGTGACGGCATCAAGTACACCAAGCTCAGTATCAAAGACAACAGAAGTGTATCTGTGGTCAGTGCTATGCATCAAATGGAAAATTGCCTGATCAGGTCACGGTAGTTGAGTAAGGCTTCCATGTTAGTTTACTATATTTACCCTAAGAAATTATTTCAGTCTGCAAGAGGTAAAATAAGAGAAACTTTTGGCTCATGGTTCTGGATGGTAGAAGCCACATGCTAAAGTTTGTTTCCCCTGCAGAGTGCAAGAAGGTGGTTCTTTATCCTGTGGATAAATTCTCTCCTCAGCCCTTAATCTTGGAGATTCTATTCTGTCACTACTGTGTCAATCTTGGGTCCATGGAGCAAGGATTTTGTTGCTGATGTTTGCATGTTGTAATTATTGTGTCTTCCATTTTATTTAGTTTTTATTTGGAATGTATATATGTACATACATGAGTATATGTGTGCACGTGTGTGCATGCATGTGTGTGTGTGTGTGTGTGTATAGCATGGGGTTCATGTGGAGGTCACAGGTCAACATTGAGTACTGCTTTTCACTTTCTTATTTGAGCCAGGTTCTCTTCTGTGTTTCAGCTGTGCATGTCAGGCTAGCTGACCCCGAGCTGTGTGCCCATGTTTTTGGGGTGAGTTCTAGAGATTCAAATTTGGGTCTCCACAGCTGCATTGCAAACACTTTTATGCCCTCAGCTGCCTTCCAGTCCCAATTTGGATTTTATACAATGATTTCTGTTTCTTTGCTAAGATATTTTTCTTTTTACACTCTAAGGAAACTGACGTGCTGGACAAAGGTTCACATGGTGTCTGCTCTAGCATCCAGCACAGTGTAAGATCCGGTTTATCTCAGCAGGAGTATGTGTTGAGTTTCTTCTTTATTCAAGTTACGTATTTTCTTGTTCTTGGTTCTTCAGATGGCTCTCACAGTAGCCTCGATGTCTTGCACTCTGTATGATGACACTTTAGATCCGATTGGCTCCTTTTCATTGACAGCTGTCTCCCTGCGGATGCGTAGTGTCCTGGCTGTCCGTAGTTTCCCTGGGTGTCACATCCCAGTGAAAGCAGAACTCTCACTCACCTGTAGTGACGGGCACGGGGGAGGGTTAGCTTACTTGCAGTAGATTCTTAGGGAAAGCAGGAGGCTCTTGGTGTGACTTTGTTGCCTCTGGCTAGGGATGTAGCCTTCACCCCATGAAGCAACAGAACCTCCAGAATGAGGAGTGCTTATGGCTTACACATACCGCTTTGTTACTGCAAGACAGGGATAGAAACTCGGCTCTCTGCTGGTCTCTGTGAACACCAGGACATGCATGGAGGGACACGTAATCCTCCTGACTTCCAGCGCTGTTGATTTCTCTTGTGTCTGGTCAGATTGGAGGATTGCCTTTCCACCAGGCCCACTGAGAGGAGAAGACTAGGAAGCAAATTATGTTGTGGTTCTAGATCTTTCTAGACACATCTTTCAGTCTCAGGGACACCAGTGGGAATGTGGAGCCAGAGCATCCTCATACAACAGACAGGGGCTTGACTGGTCACGTGACTGTAGCACTGGCGACAAAGCAGTGTGCTATTTTTATAGTGCTGAAGATTGAAGCCAGGGCGCTATCATGTTGGGCAAAGCGCCCTACCATGAGCAGTGTCCACAGCCCTAACATCAGCAGTCCAGCTTGAGAGCTGCCCGATGGACCACGTAGAACATGGATGGCCAACCTGCTTCTTGGTTCATCGGCCTTACTTGGCTGGAGAATGCAATGTGGACAGTTTCTGTCAGAGGGAAAGGCCTCTCCTTGCGAGGCCTATCAACACCTTGGGATAAAAGGTTCACAGTCCGTGGCTAGCGTCTTTAGATGGAGGATGGAGTGAAAGATGAATCCACCATGGATCCTGCCAGTATCATGAGCTTGCATGCATCCTGCTTGTGCACAAGCATGCCTGCTCATGCACATGTGTGTGCATGAATGCATGAACACACACACACACACACACACACACACACACACACACACACACTGCACACGGTTTCTCCAATGAAGTCAGGCAAACGCAAGCCAAGAACTTTGTCTGAAAAGCCTGTGTGCTGTGGATCGCCATTTTTCCGGATCGTTCTAGGAGCAGACTTTCGTGGGTCCTCGTTCATCGCTTTCTGATGACAGTTCTAGGTCGAATCTTCCACAGTGTTCTGCTTAAGATGGTGGCGGGCTCCAGAAGGTGTTGACTCTACGACCGAGCTGTTTCTTACGTCCTGGCTCCCTGCAGCTTTTGAATGGTTTCTCTCACTGGAAGAGTCCTTCTGTGTGACTTACCTGCTGTTAGGTTTGGAGCTTTTGACTAGAGAGCGAAAACCTGGAACAAATAAAACCGGATCATACAACATGTTCCTATCATTTAGAAGGCTGATTCCAAGGCTGGGAGATTGCTCAGGGGCTAA
Source organism: Typhlomys cinereus (assembly GCA_023101885.1). Classification (NCBI taxonomy): domain Eukaryota; kingdom Metazoa; phylum Chordata; class Mammalia; order Rodentia; family Platacanthomyidae; genus Typhlomys; species Typhlomys cinereus. The sequence continues at coordinate 20,669 of JALPQD010000445.1, forward strand.
AGCTTCTGCATCACAAGCCAAAGGACCTGAATTTATATCCCCAGCGCCCACGTAAAAATTTCAGGTGGAAATGGCAAAGGTCGGAAAATTCAAGCCCTGAAAGGCAGAGCCCGAGAAAACCCAGAGCAAAGCATGAGGAGGCAGAACGAGCTAGGATGATTCCCAATGTCACCCTTGGGCCTCCACAGGCGCACACACTGAGGTGCCCTCTGGTACACAAATACACACACACACACATACATGTCAAAAATGGCTAAGTATAGATTATTTATTACCTTTAAAGCACCTTAAGAGAGATAGAGACATGTAGGGGAAAATCTTGCAATCAGAGGGGCGGGAGGGATAGCTGAATGGATGAGCTGTCTTTTGGAGAAGCGCGAGTGTCTGAGTTTGGATCCCTAGCTCCCATGTAAATTTTGTACATGGCCACGTGTGTCTCTGGCACTAGTGGAAGGATGGGTCAGGGAGCAGTGAGAGACCCCATCTCAAAGATGCAGTGGGATGCGATGCTAGAGGACTTTAGTGTCAGCCTCTGGCCTCCACGCATACACGCACACATGAGCATACACTGCTTGCACACACACGTGAGCATACAGAAAGGGATTAGATATGGGGAGCAAGAAAAGATTGGGAGATAATGATCATACGTGTGAAATCTGTTCTACCAGAGCGCAACATTCTGTGATGGGTAAGAAGTGACTCAAAGATGGGCCACGCACTTGGGGAAATCTACAAAATATGGAGTCCTTCATCACAAGCATTTGCCACTTCCCTCTGCATTTTTCAGCAAATCCGTATCACCAGCGAAGCTAAAAGATAAGTCGAAACTGTATGTGGACTAAGTGCCCTGCATATTTGTGACGCAACTAGATAGGCCAGCAAAGTGGATTGATGATTGGCTGGGACTATCTCAGTCACCACCTGCCTGGAGAGACGTCTTTTTCATGCCTACAAGTTCCCCATTAGAAACACACTTGTGATCAGCCTGCCGACATTTCCATTAGCTTATGTGACTGAGCGCATTGCAGTGTTTCATGCTTGGATGAAACATAACTTGGTGCTTAAGGAGATTAACATGATCTGTACTTCTGTTTTATATTTTACTTCAATCAGTTTTGGCAGGTTTGTCTTTTTCGATGTGGACATTTCAGATTTTGAAAGACATCTTGTGGACCCTAAAGACTTGTCTCTTTTAATGTGACAATTATCTTCCCATTATTATACTTGTGACTTGGCTTGTGAGTGGAAGAAGTGAATTGTTATGATGGGCACGTGATTTTTCTCATGTTTACAGCTCTTAGGACTAGATTGTTTTTTTAATGTGTGTTGCTATATGTATCCTGATGTTTATTTGTACCATGTATAACATGGCTCATGTAGTGATTAAAATAATAAGCACGATTTGATCATGATTAAAATAAATATCAAGGATAAATTCTTCTATTAATTAGTGAGAGCTAATCCAAATTAGCATCTTTAATTACGAGCTGTTGCTAATTTTTGTTGCAGTCTATTAGATGTACTGTCCTCAGTCATTAACTGTGCCGTGCTGCGACTGAGTGCTGACTGCAGGTGACAGACTTTGCGGCGTGTGGCAGGAGCTGCTGTGGGAGAGGCACGGACTCCATTTTAGATGACATTTCAAGCAGGATCCGAAAAGTGTCATCAAGGCTTAGGATCATTGTAAATAAAATTAAATTTACTGATTCAGCCAAGGTTCGGATATTGAGAATCAGAGCCATCTCCCTGAATAGCAGGTCACTCGCTCTCAAGTCCCATAACCGCAGCTCATGCTTGTGTGACGGCCTGTGTCATAAGTCACCTTTCATACTATATGTATTTCCATTCTAAAGCTTTGATAGATTTCTGGGGCTGAAGAGATGGCTCAGGGGCTCAAGCTTGGGTTTATAAGGAAAAGGATGTGAATTTGGATCACAGATCACACATAACAATGTCAGGCAGAAACATTGGCAGCCTATATGTCTGGTCCTGGAAGGCAGAGTCTAGAAAACCCCAGAACAAAGCAATAAGTAGATAGAGCAATCCAGGATGATTCCCTTGGGCTTCTATAGGTACATACACTCAAGTGCCTTCTGGTACACATATATTTTCCTCCTCTCTCCACCCCACACAAAAGTGTTGATAGACTTCTTAGAGTGGCCCATTTTATAGAATTTATATAAAAATTGAGAGGGAAAATGGCATCATGACTCCTTGATACTGAAAAGACCCAGATGTTCTGTGAACTCAAGTGTTAGAGATGGAGCAAAGCTAAATATCTACAGTTGTTCTGATTATCAGGTTTGTTGTAATTAGATTTTATTGCTGTATATACTCACCCCTTTTTATTTGCAGGTATTATATTTTAAGGTCCCCAGGGTTAACTAAGGATAAACTTTATACACAAGCACACACACGATAAAGACACAATAACACATAGGAAAATGTAAGATATTCTTCCAAATGAACATGGGTGCAAAGTAACATGCTTGCAAACTTGGTTCACAAACATGTCAAATGGATTTCAGTCCAAAAAATGCAAGGATAGTTCAACATATGCAAATGAAACTGAATAAATCAATGCATTATGTCAATGGAATTAAGGAAAAAATCACATAGTGATCTCGATTTGTGTGTAAACAGAAATCCAATATTGTTTTAAGATAAAAGCCCTAAAGAGCCTAGAAATCAAATGAAGATATCTCAGTATAAAGACTGTGTCAGCCAACCATGAGGCCAACGTTATTGTGAATGGGGTAAAACAAAATATTTCGGCCAAAATGAAAAACATGAAGACTGGATTCATTTTCCCTACTTTGGCTCAAATACTAACCAAAGTCTTAGAGCATTAAGATAAGTAAGTCAGAGAGTTTCAGATGGAGAAGCAAAATGGTTAATATTACCCCTCAACTTTACGGGCAGAGTCGAGAAAACCCCAGAATAAAGTAATAAGTAGGCAGAGCAATCCAGGATGACCCCCTTAGGCTTCCATAGATGTTCACACTCAAGTGCCCTCTAATGCCCATACACTTGCTTTCCCCTCATGCAGCACTACCTAGGAGACAAGGTTTTGGTACAGCTGTGATTATCTGCCCTGAGGTCAGTTTTTGAGGATATTTGGGACACATTACCTTGATTATGTTGATTGAAAGAAGGCCCATATGACTGTGAGTGGTACCACTCACTGGCCTGAGGTGTTGGTATAAAGTGGAAAAAATTAGCTGAGCAGCTGCATTCACCACTCTCTACTTCTGGATTGTGGATGTGTTAACGTCTTGATGCTTCAAGCTCATGCACTGAGAGCCAGAATAAATCCTTTCTCCCTTCAGTTCCTTTGCTCAGTGAATTTTATCACAGCAAAAGAAAGTAAGAGGAGATGGAAGAAGTCAAGGTATCTTGCAGATGATTTGATTATACATGTAAGACCTCTATCAGAAGATTCTTCAATAGACTAAACATCCTCAGCGAAGTGGCAGGATACAAAATTAATTACAAAAATCTGCAGGTCCTGCATGCAATAGCAACCATACAGAAACAGATGATGGGAATCAGTCTCAGCACACAAATGCTTGTTAAATATGCCTTGAAATAAACATGACCAAGGAAGCAAATTATCTCTATAAAGAAGACTTTAGAATATTGAAAAAAATTAAAGAAGACATTAAAAGATTAAAAATGGCCTCATTTGCTCAAAAATTGGCAGAATTAATATTGTGAAGAAAAATATAAAACCAAAAGTATTCTTCAGATTAATGATATTCTCTATCAAAATCCCAATGCATTATTAGCAGAAATAGAAAAAAGCACTGAACACTCTATAGAGCGCTATCATGGTCTGAGTGTGAGTTGTCCCTACTGGGTCATGTGTTCCAATCCTTAGCTGTTGTCGGTGTTTGGGAAGGCTATGGCATCTTTAGGAGGTGGAGCCTTGCTGGGGGAAGGGAGTTAACCAGTGGGCCTTGAGGTTGGTGAGCCCTGCCCTGCTTCAAGAAGGCATCTTGTAGCTTTGCTTCCTCAGCCTCCATTATGGACATGACTTAGGCCGTCTCTAGCTTCTGCCAGCTAGCTGTGGCTTTTCTGTCATCATGGACACTGTCTCCCCTCTGAAACTGTAAGCTGAATACATCTCCCTTGAGTACAGAAAGAGCACAGAAAGAGCAACGGTACAAGCGCTAAAGTCCTCAGTTAGAGAAATCAGGACCACAACAGAAATTCCAGAGGCACCACGTCTGGAATTGTCCAAGAGTCATGGAACAAGAAGTATGGTACCAGCACAAAAACAGACACACAGATCAGCATATACACACACCACAGGTGCATGCACAGACATACTTATACACACACATGATACACACAAGAAACATGACACACATACAACAGAGCCCCCCACACACATATACACATACGCATGCACATAACAGACACATACACACTACACACAGAAACACACCATAGCACATATACACAAATACATACATACATACAATCACACACACATATGCACACATGCACATCACACAACACACATATACATATTATTCATACGCACAGACATACAAGCACGTAATTTTGACATAGATACCAAAGATATGCATTGGTAAAATGAGAGTTTTTTCAACAAATGGTACTGGGAAAACCACAGGTAGAAGAATGAAATGAGATTCCCCATGTCTCATCCTGTAAAAACTTAAACACAGGATCGAGGATACCATGTTAGATCCGGGAAATTGCTAAAGGGAAGCAGTCCAACGTTCCAGCATCCAGGAGTGGGCAGGGGCGTTCAGAAGAGGATGCCAGTCACTCAGGAAATAATGATTGACAGATGGGATCTCATGGAATTAAGAAGCTTCTACACAGAAAAAGAAGCAGTTAATCTAATGAAGAGACTGCTAATGAACTGGAATAAACCTCTGTCAGTAACAGTTTTTACTGAGAATTCACATATCCAATATATGAAAAAATTGAAACACTAAGCGAGGCAAAGCAAGAAGCACCCAGTCCATAAGTGATTTAGTAACAGGATAGTACTAAAAGATGAGGTACAAATTCAGTAACTATATGAGAAATAATCAACATCACTCAGTGTCAAAGAAAGGAAAGTAGAAACTAGGCCTCGAGTCTACCTTCTCCAATGGGAATGGCAGTCATCAAGACTAAATTGTGGCCAATATTGGACAAGAAGCAGCCATGGCAAGAGCTGGAGGGAATGTTACTCCAGCAAGGTGGCTGGTTGAGCCAGTAAAGACCCTGCACACCCATGATCAGAGAGAGTCTGGCTGCCAAAGTTTTCCTCCAGCCTTTCCACAGGCGCTGACCATGACAAAACAAAGCCTCACTTGCTTCTCTCTCTCTCTCTCTCAAATAAAAATAAGTGGTAAGCTTTTAAAAAAGGAACTCAGTATCATATAAACATATATATATGTACACCCATATAAGAAATCAAAAAGATTATTGGCATTGAACAAAACAGAGACTGATATTTATATGGTTTTGAAAAGTAGAGTACATAAGAAGTAAGGGGTTGTCAATCATCTATGCATCCCTGGGTTCATTGCTCATCACCACAAATAATAAAACGAAGATTAGGACTCTAGTGTTTGGCAGTTTCCATTTTACAAAAACACACAATCTGTGCATATATCAAAACATCACATGGTGCCCCGTGAATATAGGGTTTTCATGTGTCGATCACATGATTATCCAAAGCTTCCAAGCTGGTGCATTTTTAAGAAAAGGAAATCATTTAAAGAATTCAAGAGCAAGGAAAGGGCTCAGGGAAATGCCGCTGGGTCCTTGTGTGTCATCGGAGAGGAGGACCCAGAGGAGAGTCTGGCATGCACATTAAAGGATTCTCTGGGGATTGGGGGAGGAGAGGCACTGGGGGGTGGGGAGGGAGGGGAGAGGGAGGGTGAGCAGAGGGGTGGGGGGGAGGAGGGAGGAAGGGAACCGGTGTACCTATTAAGTTTGTATGAGCGGAGATAATAAAAAATGCTTAAAAAAATTCAAGAGCAGAAAGGGCAGCTCAGTGGTTGGACACTTGTTTATCATCAGATGTGATGCTTTGGGTTGTCTCCATCTCTAGTACCATAGGAAGAAAATGAAAGAAAAAAGTATATTTCAAAGGCAAAATGCATTTTATTTATTTATTTATTTACTTATTTATTTATTTTATTTGTTCAGTTATGCATGTGTGCACATGTATGTATGTATGTATAAGTGCGTGTAGAACCACGGGCAAATTCGGGAACCACCATGAACTGCCTCCACCTCCTCCTTGTTTACTCTGCCCCAGAATTCACAGGCTCCGCCCTACCAGGACCAGAAACGCAGGCCACCCCCCCTTCCAACCGGCGTCTATATGTGGGGTCTAGGATCCGAACTCAGGACCTTCCACCTGCAAGGCAGAGGCTTAACCCCTGAGCCACCTCTCAAGCTCCCGCAAAATGCATTTTAATTGTAACACTGCATAGGTCAATAATGTTGCATTACCTAATGTTATTTTCACTCAAATGTATTCAAGCTAAAATAAAGTTATATTTATACACCTTTCTACTTAAAGAATGGAGATGGCTCAGGGGTGAAGCCTCTGCTTTGCAGGCAGAAGGTCCCGAGTTCGGATCCTAGACCCCACGTATAGACGCCAGGCGGAAGCAGCTGCGGCCTGCGCTTCTGGTCCTGGTAGGGCGGAGCCTGTGAATCCCGGGGCAGAAGGAGGTGGAGGTGGCCATGGTGGTTCCCGAATTCGTCCATGGTTCTACACATACACACACACACACATAAACACGTGCACACGCATGCACATACACACAATTGAATAAAAAAAACTTAAAAAATGTCTGGACCATATATCAGGGCTTTGGTATGATGTGGGTGTGGCTTGTCCCCCAAGATTAGCAGCTTGTTTGCCAGTGCACCAGAACTGTTAGGTGGGATGAAATGTAAAGAATCGGGGTCTAGGAGCCCTGCCCCTGAAGTAATCTGTGTACTCTTCTGGTACTGCTGTCAGATGTCAGCTTCCAGAGCCAGTCTGGGGATCTCACTGGCTTCCTGCTTGTTTTATGCGCCCTCCCTCTCATACACACCCCTGCCCTCTCGATGGTGTCTGGCATCGGCTTCTCACCAGATCCAAGCAGACGTTAGTACTGCGCTTTTGAGCCTTCAAAATGTGCACACCCAAACCTCTCTTCCTTACATGTTACCCAGGCCAATTCTGTGATCGATTCAAAACCTATTGACGCAGGCCTGACTTGATGGAAATGAGGTGCCAAAGAGACATTTCTATGAAAAGCATGCAAATAATCCATTCTCATAAAGACTTTGGAGGACGGACCAAAATCAGTGCATGGGATCAGATGCACTTTGTCTTTTAGAGCCGTAGGTTCATTGAAAGGATTTGCATGAAATAAATGCCCTCACTATTTTGTACACTTCTCTTAGTTTTGACAGGTGGGTACCATCATGTAGCCATCAAACAAATTCTCTGTGGCCATCCTTTTGCGGTCATTTCCATCTGACTCCTTTCATCCTATCTGTTTCCCATGTAACTGTTTTGGAGAGGGTGGACTGGTCATACAGTAGGTTCATGTTGATCAGAAGCTGCTGAACTTGTATCTAAAGAGGCTTCGCCATTTGCATCCTCATCCACAAAGTGTAAGAAGACAGGGTCATTGTTCTCGCTGGCACCGGTCAACTCATTCACCATTCTCATGCTGAGGATGGAGTGGCTTATCACCATGGGCATAGCCTGATGGTGTGCACTGAAGGTCTCAGGCATTCAGTGGTTGTTCATATGTCATTGTTAGTTGAGTTTTGTTCAGACGTTTCCATTGAGAAAGCGTTGAGTCCTTTGTTTTTTGTTAATGGGGTTTGCAGTGGTCCCGCATGAATTCTGCATGCAGTTCTCTGTGAGAGACCTGCTTGGCAAATGTGCCCGGTGTGTCTCTTGCTGTACATTTTCTCTATGGCGGTTTAACACTTCAGTCATTTCCACTGCTCTAGGCTTTGACTCTGCCCCGCAATCTGTTCCCATGGTTCTCTTTAGGCTCCTCTAATAGGTGTGTTTGGGTTTGGTTGTGTTCATTGTGATTGGCAAGGTGAGACATGCTGAACTGAGCTTACTTCGTGGCAGCTCTAGCTGTGATGGCTGGGAAAGAAGACTAGAGTGGCTAAGGCGGCATGAAGCATGAAAAGCTGGGCTGCCTTTTCCCAACCCTGTGTGAAGGTTATTTTAATCTACTGAGGATGCTGAAGGTTTCTATTTTCTATAGGAAGAAATGAAAGCACGTGGAGCTAAGAGATGTGTGTGTGTTCATGTGTGTACAGATAGACACATGTTTGCATATATATGTGTGTGCAGAGATGGACATACATAAGTGCATATGCATTTGTGTTCATGTGTGTGTAGATAGACACATATGGGTGTATATATGTGTGTGTTCATGTGTGCAGAGAGATACATGTGGGTGCATATGTGTGTGTATTCATGTGTGCATATGTATCTTTGTGTTCATATATGTGTAGATAGACATACATGTATGGGTGCATATGCATGTGTGGCTTCATGCATGTGCAGAAAGACACATGTGGGTGCATATTCATGTGTATGTTCATGTGTGTAGTAGATAGACACATATAAAGGTGCATATGCATGTATGTGTTCAGTACATATAGACACTTATATGGGTGTATATGCATTTCTGTGTAGCTAGACATATAGGTGCATATTCATGTATATAGTGTTCATATGTGTACAGGTAGACACACATATGGATGCATATGCATGTGTGTGTGTGTGTGTGTTCATAACAGTGCAGATAGACATATTGTACCAGTTACTTTTATTTGTTGCTGTGAGACACTACTGAGGCTAAACAACCTAAAGGAGAAAGGGAGATTTATTCAGCTTACGGTTCCAAAAGGGAGATACAGTCATTCATGGCTAGGGCAGAAGCTGGAGGTGATCTAAGTCACTGCAAGCATCAAGGAGGCTGAGAGATTCTGCAAGCTCTAGAGCAGACTCACTCACTCAAGCAGGGTGGGACTAAGCAACCTCACAGCCCACCCCCTGTGACTGCCTTCCTCCAGCAAGGCTCCACCTTCTATGTGGTGCATATACATCTGTATGTATTTGTGTGTGCAAGAACACATGTATATGATTGATTACACATGCATGGTTATAATGGTGATGTGTATGTGTTCATGTGCTGTGAGTGTACAAATGCTTTTGGGTGCATGTGTGTGTATTGTACAGATACACATGTACATGTGTTTACATATGCTCGAAGAAGCTAGACAGCAACTCTGGCTCTCAGACCTCAGGAATGGTCTGCCGTGTCATTGAAAAGCCTCTCATGAACCCGGGCTTGCTCGGTGGCCCTGGTCTGCCCCTTCGTCCTCAGCACGGCATGATAACACACCTGGCTTTTTAAAGTGGGATTTGATGATTGAACTCAGACCCTCATGTTTACTCACCAAGCACTTCACCAACTGACCTATTTTCTCGCCTCAGGAGCCAGAAGATGTTTGTAAGCTTATGAATAAGAGTCCACATGGGAACAGGTCCTTAATTAAATGACTGAAACCTTCCAGAGCAGCTGAAACCTTGAGATGGGAAATGATGTGCTGTGCCGTGACTTCCGCTCCCTAGGGAGTTTACTGTGTTACTCATGTGATTTACTTAATTCTTATCTGCTTCACATATTCTTTTTAAAAGTTTTCAGGACTTCTCTGATTTTCAGTTTCCTGATTGGCAGGAAAGTAAGTGACACTCTGTAAATGAAACTGTCACAAGTCTTGGTTAATTTTTGCTTGATATTCTGATTTGAGCACATTCGTAGTAAACTTGCTGCAAGATCCTTGGTGGAAACCAAGGTCTCTGCTGACAAGATCAAGAATTGAAATCTTGGCCATTTCCTAGTAAGCAGATTCACTCTTTTGCAAGCAGTGTTAAAAAGCAACAAATATCTACTTTGCATACAATATTTTAAGGTTACCAAAGATAGTAGATCCATAGTATCTGAGCCAGGAAAGATAGACAAAGGAAAGAATCTAAGAACAGTTTGATGTAGGGTAGATCCTTGTAGAAAGTACTTCTCAAATAAAATGACATTGTAAAAACAACCCACAAAAATCTTCAGACTAGCATTTTCAAATGCATATACAATAAATAATGCAAAAAGAAAAGAGAAACCCAACCTATGCTTTTCAATAATGTTCATTTGATTTTAGTGCAATTCCCTACACTTTTCATACATGTTTTACACAAGTCTAACCACAGCTCATGCTTAGCACATACGACATTTTGCTTACCCAACCTCTTCTTCAAACGTTACCTCATAGTCAATTTCTGTGTAGCATCATAGTGTGACAGATGGGAGGTTCCCCTCACAGGTATGTTGATAAACAGGGGCAGTGAGATAGGAAGGGAAGATGTGTGAATGAATATCGGAGGACTTTGTGGGTTCCTGGGATCGAACTTTAGAGAGCCAAGCTTGGGAACAGGCACCTTTACCCACTGAGCCATCTTGCTGGCTCTTGGCTTTGTTTTTATAATGTATAAATGATAGATGTGTTCTTTGTTGAACAATTTGCCTTGGATTTTAAGCTCCTAGAAATGGCACCATTTAAATCACATGACAAATTATACAAACCCGTCTCTGTATGTACACATTGTGTGTGTCTGTTGGTTTCTTACCCAGTCAAGAATTTTAGCTGTATCTCTTTTTGTTTGCGTGCATATGTATAAGTGTGTTTGGGTGTTTTGCATGTGAGTGGGTGTACATGTGTACAAGAGGGCACACGAATGTGTGTGTCTGTGGAGGGCAAGAGTGAACTGGGAATCTACCTACTCATTGCTTTACTCTGGGGTTTCTCAAAATGTGACCTTCTGGGATTGCAGGCCACCATTATTTCTGTCCACTATTTTTATGTGCAATCTGGGGATCTGAACCCAAGTCCTTTTGCTTGGGAAGCAAAGACTTTTATCTCTGAGCCACTCCATTGGGTCCTTTTGTGCATGACTACAAACAGGGTACAGTTAGGATTATTGAGATTTGGCATGAGTGCTTAGTATTTAACAGAGGCAAGCTGAATATCCTAAGTAACCAGGAGTTCTGCATTTTTTTTCTGTACTGAAAGGATGTAGAGAGAAGGGGAGATGAGAAAGTCTGCGATTAAGACCTGCAAGCCCAGTCTATAGGCACCGACACATGACGCTTAAGAGGTCAGGTGCCCAGGGGAAACAACTCCAAACCCATCACTATACCTCCCTCTCACTCCTCAGTCTTCTTGTCGGTAAAATGCAGTTTATGTAAACTCAGCAGGTGTCAAAAACTATCTGCAAAGCATGGCTGAAAACCCACTCTCTGGATTTCTTCATGCATGCCTGGTTATTCTTTATTAAGACGTACCTGGGGTGAGTCTCACATGAGAGGAAAAATAGAAGACAGATCTGCAAAGGGAAGGAGCGAGGCTGCGCCCGATGCAATGGCGACTCTCACACTAAGCCAGTGGGACTTGACCTGTCAATCACATCGATATTCATTATTTCTTTTTAAAGATTAATAATGGCTTGTTAAATGGACAAGCTGGCAGATGTTAGAACGAGGTAAGGAGCTCTTGGGGTATCTGTGGCCAGTCGATGACTGACTGACCAATTTGCAAAGATGTGAAGGGAGGATCATAAAGTCAAGTTCCATGTGTATTCTGATGATAGCTGTGTCTGTATTTAAAGCTTTCTGTCACGGGCAGTATTCTGGGTTTAGTCAGACCGTCTGTTAGGCCCGGATGAGCCGCAACTTCTTGCAATTGAATGTCAATAAGACCAAAGCAATTTTGGTTGATTCATAGCACCAGCTTAAGCATATTCAGTCCTGCAGATTACGCCTGACAGATAGTTACCTTCAGCTGAACCCTGTGGCTGGAAGCTGGGCCGTGCTCTTGACAGTGAGCTTCGAGTTGATGCCTAATGTTTATTTCATAATCTGTTTTCGCCCTCCCTAATTCCGCCAGCGTGTGTAGATCTATATTTAAATCTCTTCTCGGCCGAGGTGCTTGTGAGTCCTCTTGTTATTTCGGGACAGAGCATGGTAACAGTTTGCTTTCATTATTTTAGTAAAAACGATTTGACTCTTCAGTTTTAATTTCATTAAGGCCTGTGAGTAATGATCAGTCTTGATGGTCTTCTTGTGAGCAAACACTTCACGACGCTTTCATTCAGAAAAATGTGTGTGTGGGGGGAGGGGGCTGGTATAGTTCTTATGTCTCTATCATTTAAAAGTGTTCTCAATGTCACAAATGGCTGTAGCCACCAAAGAAAGATATTCTCATCTGCTTTCCTGATCATTATTCATTAGGCTCTCTATGGTTAATTATTTACCTTCATCAGTTCTTTTAAAACATTCATGTTGAGACTTGGTCTTTTAAGAGGAACCAGATTTAAATGACCTTTCCTAAAATATTTTAATTCAGCTTTTGAAGACCTATAACTCAGTGCATCAGAAAGAAACAAATGCACATTATTGCTGAATATGTGGGTTTGGAAAATAATTCGAGACATGTAGCTTTCTGTACATGAAGAACCAGAGAGGGGGTGAGCGTTCATTGGTCAGGATGATTACATAGCCTCAACTAAGCAGCTGATTGGGAAACTTACGTGATATGTAGTTCTAATGATCTGAGCTAATTCTTCTCTATAGAGAATACTAAAAAGCCCCTGTGCCTCTCTGTCTGTGTGAGGCAGTAGCATTTGCTTCCACTTACACTGGGTATCAGTATTTGAGATTTTTAAACAAACACAGTTGGCTTATGGATTTTCTAGAACCTTCCACTTTAAGACATTGAACAATTCAAATGTCGTAGTTTGCACATTTCACATGGGAGAAAATCTCATGCTAAAGTAGGCGAAATATTTTTAAAAATCACTTTTCCCTGTATCTCCTGGCATGCATTCTCTTACTCTCTAAAAACTGACAGTCAATTTTATTTTAATTTTGCTGTTTTACTGACAGCTAGTGAATGTACTGACAGTTGAGAAGCGAGGGGGAAATGGAAGTCACTATTATTTTGTCCACCTGATACCTAGGCATCAGGAGAAACGTGGCTATATCTTAAAAATGAAATCGTTGCCAGCAGATTTAAAGGGGAGGTGCACAGGAAGCTGTTCTATAAAAATATGTTGGAGGTGAAATGCCAAGGCCTTTGGAAGCTCTATCCATTCCATCCTGGGATGTGGCTGGAATCTGCCGAAGAGAATGTAGGTGATGGTGGGGCCCCTGGTTGGCTTTCTGTCCGGTTCCAGGAAGTCTTTTCAGAACTCAAATCTCTTTTTAGAAATTTAATGGTTAGAATGTTAGTAGAAGAAAGGAGGCAGGTTAAGAAGTTAATGAACATGAGATTACGGCTTTGCTCCTACTGAAATGCAAGATGGAAGATTAAACATTAAAATTTGTTTTATTATAATTTGAAAAATGCTGTTTGGTAAATTTATCCCGTGAAGGATTGCTTTTTAAGTAATTAAATGTAGAGAACTGTATTTTATGGATATAAGTGTATTGTACCAACCAGACCAGCATGTTCTTTCTAGGAAAACTAATTCCTTCCTTTGCTGTGTCTTGGGAGATGGCCTGTCTGCAGGGGTGTGTGGGCCTGGGCGTGCAGAGCTGGGCGTGCAGAGCTGGGTGTGTGGGCCTGGGTGTGCAGAGCTGGGTGTGTGGGCCTGGGTGTGCAGAGCTGGGCGTGTGGGCCTGGGTGTGCAGAGCTGGGCGTGCAGAGCTGGGCGTGCAGAGCTGGGCATGCAGAGCTGGGCGTGCGGACCTGGCTGTGGACCCCGGCACTCGTGCGAGAAGATGCGCGGCACATGGGCCTGCAGTCCTGCTGCTGGGACAGAGGCTCCCTGGCGCTTGCTGGCTACTTTCCTGAACTAGAACACAGCCCTGACACACACATGTACGCACTTACATATGGCGCGCACACACACACACACACATGCAGGACACACTCATATGAAGCATACTCACATGCAGCATACCTACAAGCAGCACATACATGCAGCACACATACATGCTATACACATACATGCTATACACATACTAACATGCAGTACACATTCACATGCTACATACACACGCACACTAACTTGCAGCACATGCTCACATGCAGCACACACATGGAACATACACTTATATGCATCACACATTCAAATACAGCACACACACTCACATGCAACACACACATACACATTCACATGAAGAACACACACACATATGCACACAGAATAAAAACGAGTGATTTCTCTAAACTGTGGTTAGCAGCTGAATTCTGAGACACAAAGAGATAAGTAAAATATTTTATTTACTGCCTAGGCAGCATTTGGAGGATTTTATTTCAGCATTTAAAGCAAGACAAAAATATTGGTCATGACATCATTACTATACATGCAGGGATTGGTGAGGTAGAAAGATTTGGCATGAGCATGTGTGTATGTGTATGTATGTATGCAGGTGCACACACACCAACACTCTTCGCACCTACCACTCTCTCTACATACATACCCAGATGTCTTTCTCTTTATACACACATGCACACATGCTTGTACACACACACACATGCACACATACATGCGCACATGCATATACACACATACGACTGTAAACTAATCAATTTCACCCCAGACAGCTCCTCTTTTTGCTTCCACTAGGCATCAAATCACGAGCCCCCTAGTGTCTGCTCACTGTTCTCTACGGCTTCTTCCACTGCTTTGGAAGCTCTCCTTCCTGTGGGTACACGTGCGCCCTTGCACAGACTTTTCAAATGAAATTCTCACTGGTTTGTCTTCAGTGGGGTGATTCCTGTGTCCTGGGCACCTGTGAGGAACATGCAAGGAGACAAGGGACCCAGGCGGGAATCCTCGCAGTAGACGTGAGAGGATTCGCTGGCAGGGGCTTGCGCTGGTACAGTGAGCTTGGAAGCTGCCCTCCTGGGAGTGGCCTGAGATGCTGCGCCCTGGCATGGCCCACCGTGAATCCTTTGATGTCCCCCCAACATGACATTTGCATTTTGGTCAGAGGAGAAGCAAGGCTCTTGCAAATGACTTCAGCATTGTTCAAGGCTGCTTTTAGTTGAGTGATCCGTATTCTCTTCAAAGTGTGCATAATCAAAATCGTCTTCTGAGATTGAACCGAAATAGGCCTGCAGTCCCTTAAAATTTACTATTTATTTGTTTTGAGTGTGTGTGTGTGTGTGTGTGTGTGTGTGTGTGTGTGTAAGAGGGCACTGTAATGTCCCTGTGGAGGACCAAGGATGACTTTGGGAATCATCCTAGATTGCTTCTACCTCCTCTTTGCTTCACTCTGGGATTTCCCAGGCTCTGCCCACCAGGGCCAGAAGTGCAGCCTCTGCCATTTCTACCTGGCGTTTTATGTGGGATCCAGGTTTTTTGAGGCGGGGTTTTGACACCTGAACCATCTCTCCAGCCCCTCTGCAATCCCTTAAAAGTTATCACAACTCAGAAGTGATAATACAAATAGGCAGGAATGAATGTTTTGCTTTAAAAAGAAAAAGGAAAAAGAAATAGGACAAAACCTTAAAAGTTGGCTACGGACCACAGCAAAGTAACACAAGGTCACTTAACGGTTGAGTGGGTTTCCAGGAGAAGAGAAAGTCCCAGAGAAAGGTTCTCCTGCCGTGCCCCAGAAGAACATGAAAGCCGTCGCAATCTGAAGGAACAGCGTTCATTTCCCTTCCACCATCCAGCTCATAGCCTCTTAGTGCTGCAGAGACAGCATATCATGGTTTGAAATTGAGTTGCCTCATGGGCTCATGTGTTTGAATCTTGAGTTGTTTGGGAAGGTCCTGGCACCTTCAGGAGGGGAGCCTTGCTGGAAGAAGGTGGTCACAGGGGTGGGCCTTGAGGTTGGTGAGCCCCACCCTGCTTGAGCGAATGAGTCTGCTCTTGAGCTTGCAGCAGCTCTCGGCCTCCATAATGGACGTGACTTAGAACATCTCCAGCTTCTTCCCCCAGCCATGTCTCTTCCACCATAAAGGACTGTATCTCCCCTCTGGAACTGTAAGCTGAACAAATCTCCCTTTTTCCCTCTAAACTGCTTGACTTTGGGTTTTGTCTCACAGCAACAGAGATGAGCAACTGGTGCACAGCATTCAGACCCTCTTATCCTTTTTGTGGTGTGTGAACATCGGACCTTATTATTTTATTTTTTAATCAAAGAAAAAATGATAGCTTTGATTCTCAGTGGGCTCAGTGTGTGCCCGTCTGACTTTTCAGTTTGAAAAGCTTCTTGACTGGCTCATTCAGGATGAGTCAGGTCCTGAGCATGTCTGCATGTCTTTTCATTCTTTGGACACAAGCAGTGTTCTCAGGGGGTGTGTGCAAAGCACGAGCTTAAAGAGGCAGCACAGCATGATACTATGCAGCGGATGGTCCAGCCCGTCTCAGACCAGAGTGGAGCCTGTGCCTAATTCAGACAAAATAAGATGGGGGAGAGGAGAAAGAGAGGAGGGCAGATGGAAACCTCCTTTCAGGGTAAACGTCAAATCGAGGTCCTTCATTTTTGTCTCATGGCTCAGAGCACTAACAAACAGCCCAGTTGCCACTCATTTTGGAAATGTTATCATAGATTTTAACGTTCAAGGCTCTATAAAGGACATCTCTAAGTAGTTAGAAGGTTCCGTGTTTGCCTCATGAGATCACTACAGAGCTGGTGATATACCTTCCAAATCCTCTCATAGCTAAGGATCTTTCTCTGATGTCTGCATGCCAATGATGAGCTGTACTGCTGTGGAAGTCTTCCATTTCTGAACTTTCATTGTGCTTACTCTGAAGAAAATTCTGGGGGAAGCTTAAGAATTGTTTTTCACTGTGGGCAACTAATGTCTTGTGGGGGTCCTGCAGACTTCTTTCCTTAGCCTTTAAATTCCTAAACTAGGGGGCTGGAGAGGTGGCTCAGGGGTTAAGCCTCTGCCTTGCAGGCGGAAGGTCCTGAGTTCGGATCCTAGAGCTCACGTATAGACGTAGACGCCGGGCAGAAGCAGGGGCAGCCTGCATTTCTGGTCCTGGTAGGGCAGAGCCTGTGAATCCCGGGGCAGAGTAAACAGGAGGAGGTGGAGGCGGTCCATGGTGATTTCCGAATTCGTCCGCGGTTCTACACACATGTGCACACACACACACAACACATGCACAATTGAATAAAAAAAATTTTTAAAATTAAAAAAAAATTCCTAAACTAATAGTTCATATCTTGGTCTTAATTCACGTCTACACTGTTAGACTTCCGTACCTCCTTTGTTCCATTACATGTGGTACTACTTATTCTTTGTGTGGCCATAAGGCAAGACCCAAAGTCAAGCGACCTAAGGGAGAAAGGGAGATTTATTTAGCTTACGGTTCCAGAGGGGAGTAACAGTCTTTCATGGTGGAAAAAGCATGGTGGGCTGGTAGAAGCTGGAGACAGGCTAAGTCACACCCATCTGGGAGGCATTCAGCTTACAGGTTCCAGAAGGGAGATACAGTCCTTCGTGGTAGAAGCCACATGGCTGGGAGACTCTGGAGACAGACTATGTCAACCCACCCAGGAGACTGAGAGCTGTTAGACTGTCAGCTGCAGAGCAGACCTCTCCCGGAAGTAGGGTGGGACTAATCACCTCAAGGCCTGCCCCCGTGACTGCCTTCCTCCAGCAAGGCTCCACCTCCTAAAGGTGCTGTGACCTTTCCAAGCACATGAGCCCGTCGGGGACACATTTCACACCATGACAATGTTTGGGTTTGTGTTCATTTGTTTTTTGAGTCAGGGACTCTTGAAGTAGCCCAGGCTAGCTCACAGTCTTCCTGTCTCAGCCTCCCAAGCGAAGGGATTCCAAGTGGAAAAAAAGCCTGTGGCCACTTGGCTCTGGCAGCTGGTTACCATCGAGTCTCCCAGCACCATCTCCTGGACCTTTCGATCCCTCACTTTGGACTCTGTCGGCAAAGGCCTCCATCTTTCTGACCTGTATGCAAGCATGCATATTTGTCACCAAGCACACTGACCCCTGCTATTGACTCTGCAAATCTGCTGGCTTCTCCCTTCACTCTTAGGCAGCACATTCTCCGGGAGCTCTTGCGTCAGCTCTCTGAATGGAGATTTGCTCAGTGTTTTAGTGAAACCATGCCGTTCACACAGACACTTTTTTTTAGGAAAAAAATGTTGAATATTTATTGCAATTAAAACAACCTACAAACATACATTTATAATAAGTATATTCAGGAATTTTTTTGCAAATTTGTTTTTAAAGGACACACTTGTCAATTTATATCAAAACATGCAATAACGGTTTTAAACCTCTCTTTGAAGCACTAGCAGTTTCATGGCAAGATTCTACTAAAAGCCAGGGAAGTGTTTGAAATGGACAGATGTTTGTAATCAAAGGACTTAGCTTATGAAGTTCTCCTGCTCTCTAAACCCATTATGTATGAATTTGAAATATAAAACAATAGCTCCATTAACCCACATCCCCCAAATCTAAAACTTTACATCTTAACATCCATTTCTTTTACACTAAATGGAGTGGCTAGGCCACCAAAAACCTGTAAAATAATTTCCCTCAAAGTCAAAACAACTCGTTCTATTATATTCTTGGGAGTATAATAGTTTTCTCAAGTTTTTGTTCTTCTTTCTCTTTCAGCAAGAAAAAGGAAACTTTTATCTGTGTCTCCTCTCAACCCTAGGACTAGCAGTCAAAAGATTCTACCTCGCAGAATGGGGACCCCCCCACCCCCTTCAGCCTTGGCATGAAACCTAAATGTGCTTAGGTCTCAAGCATCCTTCGAATGAATGGGGGAGCGAGCGGGTGGGTGAAAAATGATATCATCCAGTTCAGAAACAGAAAGAAGTGTGGAAACAGCCTGTTGGGAAGATGTTTACGATGCTTCCACATCTTCTACCCTGTGCCTACAGTTCACAGCTCTTTTCTCCTGCAAGACATGTTCTGGGTGTCTTACATACAGGGGCCCACAGTGTTTACCCACAACCTGCTGTCTTCCCTCTGTGCCTGCGGCCCACCGGTCTCTCTGTCTTCCTTTTCACTCCTGGTTGTTTAGACATATTGCTGTGGCCGGCACAAGCACACACACCCCTTTTCTCCTTTCTACTCCTGCGATACTTTTTCTTACTAGTTGTAGACAGTGTATCCCTCGGGTAGACTCTCTTTACCATCAATAGGTAGATCTTCAAAATTCATCACGGGCAGATAAGTTATTCCCTTACATGTGCCCACAGTGCGGGAAAAATATCTGTTGCCTGGGAATAGATGAACGAATGGAGGCTTTGGGTTCACTAGCTGTAAGATGTTGATAATCAGAATCGACACTGGATGGAAACTAGCCCAAGTGCTGTCTGAGTGGTAGATGGGCCTTCTGGAGTTTGCTAATTTATGAATCAACCTTCTCATTGTCTATGGTGCACAGATTTCTTTTCTCCATTGATGATTACTTTGTAGTCTCTCCCGACAATGCTACAAATGCACTCCCTTTCCTAGGTAGTTTATTTAATTTTTATGTATGGGAAATCTTTCTCTCTCTGTCATTTTTTGTCTCCGACTCAATCAAAGTTATTCTTGTATTTCCACGGATACATCAAATTTCCCTGACCTTCTTGCTTCTCAGATGATAAATGAAACTTCTTTTAACATAGCATACATCTTTATTATTCTTGCACATTAAGTAACACACACACACACACACACACACACACACATCTTGGTTTGCTTGAAACATCTTCCTCAGTTCTTAGCATTTCCGTTCTTTTCGACTTTCCATGATTTGGCTCTGTGACTTGCCTGGTGCTGGGTACTTCGCTGTTTCCCAGGGACTAAGAAGGAGCAGCGAGGGACATCCCTGAGCATCTTGAGCTACCAGGAAGCATGTTATCTCAGATGCCTGAATTCCCTTCCACCGAACTGTTTGTTTCTTTCAGTATCTTAATTCCTTCACCTTTTCTTTTGGGCTGTTTCTCCTTGACTTTCGCAGCAATTACTCATGTGATTGTCATGTTCAGATTTCAGTAAGAGACAAACATCTTTGCAAATCACGGATGAAACTCGAACTAAAACTGAATTCCAGGCCAGAGAGATGTCTCAGTCAAGAAAGTGTTTTGCTTGTGAGCAGTAAGACCTCAGTCCCATCCCCAGCACCCCAGTGTAACAAAATGCACATGGTGGTGCATGCTCACATCTCGGTGCTGTGGGGGTACACACGCGTGGGTCCCTGAGACTCTCTGGTCAGCCAACTTAGCATATCGGTTCCCTCCAGGCCAGTGAGAGTCACTGTGTCAAAGAATCAACCAAACCAAACAACACAGAGAACGTGTCTGATGAAGGACACCTGAGGTTGTCCTCTGGCCACCACATGCACATTACCTCTCTCGCCCAAGTAAAGCTGATGCAAATGAACACACCCACCCACATCCCCTCCCACCCCCCTGCATCACACTCACATACATACATGGTGGGGAGGGGAGGAGATGCAAATGCATGTACAAGATTTCGTCCAGTCAGTTTGGCTGCATCTTTGGTTGAACCGGTTTGAAAAGTTCTTTCCTGATCCATTCCTTTGCCTTCTCTTGTGATCCTCCCGGCAACTAAATGGCACGTTTCCTTCTGAGCTGCAGACTTCCCCTGTCTCTGCTCTCCTCGCAGAAGGCATCACTCCCCAGCGTTCAGACCAGGGGCATACAGACCGCGGCATCCCCTCCCGCTCCCTCAGAGAAATGTCCCAGAGGTCTGTTGGCCCTCCACTCTCCCGGGTGGTCCGATGTCATACCTGGCTTGGGCGCCGATTCCAGGTATTCTGAAAGCCTGATGGAAGAGTGAACGATCTAAACCTAAAGTGTGATAAGCACAGTGCTTACGTAGCACCCGTGGCCATTTCCTCCTCCTCCGCTTCCTCCTCCTTCTCTTCCTCCTCCTCCTCCTCTTCTTCATCTATAGGTGTGTGGGCAGCAGAGGGCACTTGCCGAATCCCCCGCCAGGCCATCTGGGGGGAAGAGGTGAAACGGAGGGGCCTCGTGGGCGCCAGGCGAATGGGCGAGTCTGCGAAGGGGTCACCACCCAGACCCCGGGATTACAGGCGAGAAGCAGCAGGCAGAGGACGAGTTGGCTGCAGACTCAGCTTTATTCAGAAGTGTTTGGCCTTATATAGGGTCGGGGTCCAATCAGGTGTGGCCACCTCTCCGCTCAGGGGGAGGGGAGAGCAGCCACCAATCATTTAGCTGTTTACTAGGTGTCCAGGTTAGATGGCCGCTTACCATTGGTTGATCCATCCCTCCTTCCCATTGGTGGTCCATCCCTCCTTCCCATTGGTGGTCCATCCCTCCTTCCCATTGGTGGTCCATCCCTCCTTCCATTAGTTGTCCATCCCTCCTTCACATTGGTTGTCCATCCCTCCTTCCCATTGGTTGTCCAATCCCTCCTTCCCATTGGTTGTCCATCCCTCCTTCCCATTGGTTGTCCATCCCTCCTTCCCATTGGTTGTCCATCCCTCCTTCCCATTGGTTGTTCATCCCTCCGCCTGTATGGGTCCTCTGTTGGGACATGTGTGGGGCATGTCTGAACTTGTTCAGGCTTGTCTGTAGCCAGACCCCCTGGATTCGGGAGCCCAGGCTGGGGCCTCCCTGAATCGATAGTGCCACAGGACTTAGTGTGTGTGCCCGTGGAGGCCCTAAGGGTAGCCTCATCACGTTGGTTTGCTGCACCTCCTTATTTCTCTGCTCTGGGGTTCACCAGGATCTGTTTCCAGGGCTGGAAGTGCAGCTGCCATCATTTCTGCCCAGCAACTTTAGGTGGAGCCTGGGATCCGAACTCAGGTACTTTTGCTTGAGAGTCAAAGGCTTTAGTCCCGGAGCCATCTTTCTGGCCCTTACTGCCATTTCTTCAGTTTGTCGGTCGTTCCCTTCATCTTTGTGAAAGGGTTTTACAATTTTAACCTGATTAGACATAAATAGCTGATGGAAAACAGTACTGTTTTGAGGTCTAGGGAAAAAAAAGACAATTCCAAATGTATTTTCTTTGTTGTTGTTGCTGAGTCTGGGTCTAGTGTATGCCAGGCTGACCGTGAGCTCCTTACAGACACGGGTGACCTGACCCCCCCCAGTACTGGGATTGTGTGCCTCCTACTATACCTGTGCAGGCAGTGCTGGGAATCCAAGCCAGGGCTTGTTGAATGCTCTGCGTGCACTGTTAGTTGGGCACCATCCTCTGCACCAACTTACTTTGGGGTTTTGTGGAAGCAGACAGCAGATGGGATGAAATTGACAAAGGCTGTCACACAGAGAGCGACGCCCCGGAAAACATTGCACGTGGATGCTGCACAGATCTGGCAGGCGGAGGACAGGTGAGCGTGACCTCAGGCCACCGACTGGAGGCAGAACGGGGGCTGACAGTCTGGGCTGGCTCGTCATGCTCCCACAAGTCCTGGGCCTGGAGGGTAGGGGTCAAAGGCCACGGGAAAGCAGATGGAAGAATCAACATGCGGCCAAATCCCTTCGCCAAGGTAATGAGCTGTGTTTCATCCTCCGCCTACGCCCTTGGATGCGGTATCAGGTGTGCAGAAGCAGCTTCAGACAGACCAAACTTAAGGATTTCCCAAGAGATATACAAAGACAGGGTAGGGGAAAGACATAGAAATCACACACACACAGTTAGGTTAAAGTAGTACAAAGAACTCTGTCTCTAAAAGTTAATCCGTCATTGAACAATTAACAGATTGCAGCTGATACTGTTGCGTATGAGTTATGTATGCACGTGTTCACGTTGCTGAATGAGTGAGGAGAGAAAGAAATTCTATATAAAGAGAGAATTGACTGAGAGGAAAAACAGTATTGGATGAATTAAAATGGGACAATATGGGAGAAAGTTATTGGGCAGTAATTTGGGGCTATGCGTGTCAAAGGGTTCCCCAAGAAGGGTTAAGAACCAAGGAATAATAGAGAAACAGTTAATCTTACATCTTTAATCCCTGTAGCACAAGCACAAAAACGTTCTGGAAATCCCGAGATCTCAAATTGAATAAATGTAAATTCTAACACCAAGGTGAATTTGTGGAAGATAGAGAACTGCTGCCTAAAATTAATATGTTTGCACGGGCAGAAGTTACACTAATTTCCCAACACCCATTGTGCTCAGTGTCAGGAGATGCAGGGAGGATGGCTCTGGTCTGCTGATGGACCCTGGGAGAGATCCTGGGGAGTCGGGGGAGAGGAAATGGGGAAAGAAGGGGAAGGGGGAAGGGGGTGTTACCCTGTGTTTTCTTTTAAGGATCACGGCCTGGAAAATTCTCAGCCTTGCCTTTTACTTCTTCACCCTTTAATTCTGCCCTTCCTGCTTGACTCTCTCCTTCTGAACAATTTCTGGAGCGGTCCTATCGGCTCATTACTGTTCTGTTTGAATGAGTCAGGCCTGCACACAGGTGTTTTTCATACCAAGTATTTATATCTGGTTCTCACACTTTGGAGGTCTGGCGACCTTTGTGAAAGTCTGATCCCAGCTTTGCACACAGAGAACACACAGTGGAACAGACGGACCCACCACATGCCCAGACTGCCCCCTGTGTCGGCTGCTGCTTACCAAGAGAAAAATAGCTTGTGAAGAACTGTGCAGAGTTGGACCAAAGAAATATGACGCACAAAAATATATCATGCATAGTCAATCTACTTTCAGTCTATCATCTATCTACCTATTTATGTAACATCTATCAATAATCTTTTATCTAATCATCTATCTATCTATATGTATTATCTACCTGTCATCTATATCCATTCCATGTCCATATCTTTTGGTCATCTATCCTCTGACTATATATCCATCCATCTACCTATCATCTGTCTAACAGTATGTATATCTGCTATCATCAGTCATTTATATAATTTTCAAGAACACCACTCAAATGTGTCAACCCAGTTTTAACTATGACGTTCTACATATTATAATAAAACATGTATTTTATCCCAAGAGGTGACATGATTTATTAATTTCATCTTTTTAAATTCTTGGTCGTGGTAAGGGTAAAAAAATAGAAAGTGTTGGCTCTTTCTGCATCTGACCCACAGCTACGTTCAAATAAGGCTCACATATCTTTGGGCCCGTGAGATCCACAGTGGGTCAAGGTGCCTGTGTGTAAACCTGGAGACCTGAGTTCAATCCTGGAGCCCACATGCTGCAAGGAGAGAACCAAATTTTGAAAGTTGTTCTCTGATTTCCATACATGTTTCTGTCGTGCCTATGGATTCTCTCTCTTTCCCCCATCTCTCCTCCCCTCTGCCTTTCATATGCCCAAGCAATGAGAAAATAAAATACAAACTGTGGTGGAAAGCGGCTGAGAAAAACATTGACTGTTGGTCTCAGGTCTTCACATAAATGTGAACTTGTGCACACATACACACACATCAATCTATCATCAATAAGTTCATTTATTAACAGAGAGTTGGCTTTAGGTTTCTGCAAGTATAAGTTGCACAGTGTCGGTGGGCATTGATCCTGCTGTGTCTGTGGGTGTCTGTGTTTCTTGCTACACATTCCTAGGACCTTCTCTGCAGCAGCGGTGGGCTGCCGTGGAGCTCAGGTTTGCACTAACCAAGGCGGGGAGTCTGTCTCCGCACCCAGGATGACCCAGCAGCGTTCTCACGGGGTCGTCAGCCAGCCAGCTCTGCTTGCAGATTCGCTGTTCTCCAAATGCATAGGCAGACATCAGCCCATTTTCTTCTCCTTCAGGGCAGCTCCCAAGTAAGTGATGTGCAGCTTTAGCTCTACAGTGTAAAGCAACATAAAAATAAAGCTGGAAAGAATTCGGGAGAAAGTGGAAAGCGTTGGCCTTCAATTCAACACATTAGAAACCTTCACATGAGACAGTGGTCATGGTGCACGTTTGGGATCCCAGACGTCAGGCCAAGGTGGGAGGGTCGTCTCCAGATGGTTCCATTCTGCACTGCGTATTAGGTTCCAGCACAGCCTGGTCTTCTGAGTGAGGCTCTGTCTAAAGCAAGAACTCAAGAAGCAAGCAAGCTCTATTTACTAAGTCATATGACAACAATAAGGATTGGCTAATGAAAATGGCATTTTATTTCATGCAACTAAGCATTGCCTAATTCTAGACTCAGGAATGATGTCAATGATGTACTTCAAAGTGAGAAAAGAAAAAGAGAAAGAGACAGGAGAGACAGAGAAAAGGGAAGGAAAGAAGAAAGGAAGGGAGGAAAAGAGAAATAGGAAGGAAAGAAGGAAGGATAGAATACATGAATGACCAAGAAAAGAATGGAAAGGGATAGAAGGAAAGAAAGAGGGAAAGACAGAAGGGGAAGGAAGAGAAGGAGAGAAGGGAGGAAGGAAGGAGAGAAGAAAGAGAGGGAAGGAGGAAGGAAGGAAGGAAGGAGAGAAGAAGGGAAAGAAGGAGGGAAGGAATGAGGCAGGAAGGAGGGAGAGAAGGAAGAAAGGGAGGGAAGGGCAAGGAATAAATCAAAATTACTTGCAGGTCTTGGTCCTTGTTCTTTTTTTTTTTTTTTTTTTTTTTTCTTTTCTATGGTCCTCATTAGCTCAGTCTACAACTTCTTCCCCTGCACTCTTTGAGAAACTGAGAGGAAACTTTGTCTATTCGGTGGGAGTTAGATGAGCCCAGCAGGTGGTGATCACAGCTGTGGGGACCCACAACAGAGAAGGAGATGGATCCGCTTCCACAGAGCCCACATTCTAGAAAGGAGACCAGCAGGGAAGGGAGAGAAGCTAGTGACGCATGGAATCTGTGGGTGAAAACAGAACAGCAGAAAGGTAGGTAAAGAGCTGGGCAGATGGTTCAGTGGACTAAAACACTTGTTGCACAAACAAGCAGACCCGAGTTCAAATCCCCAGAGTCCACGTAAAGCCAGATACTGTCATCACAGTCTCTAAAGCAAGATGGGAGGTGGAGACAGGAGTACCTAGAGATCCAGCCAGCTAGCAGGGTGTGGTATATTCATGGTGAACAGAAGACTAGGTTTTGAACATGGTAGAAGAGGAGCAATGGTGTTCTAGATGGTTCCATAACCTCAGCGTGCATGCCAGGGTATGAGCACACTCGGCTACACATATGAATACGTACCCTTTCCTCCTCCTTTCCCTTCCCCCTCACACACACACACACACACACACACACACACACGACATTCAGAGACATTGGCAGGCAGAAACCGAGAACGAGTAGCCACGCTGTGAGGGACTGGCGACAGAAGTGGGTAGATTGAGGGTAATGAAGCCTTTAAGGAAGAGATCATAATTACAGCAGAAGTTAGGGTGCTGTCATAGACTTGAAGCTTCACACAGGCCCATCTCATGTACTCACATGTGCCGAATGTTCGAGGGTGCATGTGCACATGCTTACACCGCGTGTACTGTTGTGCAGGCACAGAAACACGTGGACGGCGTGTGCCTGTGTGTTATATGTCTGGTCATGCTATTTATCCGCGTGCATATTCTCTGCCCGTGCCCACTCGGAGGGAGTCGGTGGGTTGTGCAGTACCATCCGCAAGTGCTGGAAGTGGAGCTGAGTCTTCGAGCAGTGTTTATGAAGTGGCGAGACACCTCGGCGGCGAGGAGCCTGCGTACAAAACTTGGCGAGCAGAGTTCAATCCCCAGAGCCACCTGTCCTCTTGCTTCTGCGTGGCTGCTGGGTAGGGTCCAGGTATATCCAGCACAGCTCCCCAAAACTACAGCGCGCCCAAGAGCACGGAGACAGCTACCACGGAGAGGAAGCATCCGCACAAGGAGCTGGTGGGCGCTGGTGGGGGCAGATGACGGGAGGCATTTTACTTTCACACGTAAAAGTCAGCTCATGGGTATGTGTGGGGAGGAGTCCGTCAGCAGCATCCCTTTCTTCCGTGAATAATTTCCTACGCACGGCATGGGAGCACGGAATGCTGGGTAGAGAAGAGGACACATCTACGGCTGAGTCCCCACTCACCACCTGTGATCACGTGCTGGGGGGTTTGTATGTTTGCACTGGACCAACCAGAATCCTCACCACATGGGCTCAGGGAAGAGACCCCCATGGATCCAGTCAGCTCAAGGCTCCGGCTTCTAAATACTGAGACTTTGATCCTTTTGTTCAATTCTTTGTGATTCAGCTTCATTATCTAAACAGAAATGGATCGCAAGACTATCTTAGATTGATGGAGAGATAAAGAAACTCAATCTACTTGCAGAGCAACGGTCTCCACATAGTTCTCTCCCAATAATTGTTGATATTAACAACTTCTACAGAGCTGAAGAAGCTGACGGGATTCTTGAAAGGTGTAGTTCTTAGGCTGGGAAGCTGGCTCAGGGTTAAAGCCTTTGCCTCCAAGCGAAAGGACCTGAGTTCAGATCTTCAAATGCCTGGCAGTGGTCTGTAATTCCAGCCCTGGAAGGCCGAGGCTGGGAAACCCCCAGAGTAAAGCGATAAGGTGGAAGAGTGATCACCCTTGGGCTCCACAGGGACACACATTCAGTTCACTCTTGTATATATACTTGCACGTCCACGCATGCTCATCCCCATGCAAACACACACACAGATACAGTTCTTGACCTACATGTTTTTGCAGACACTGAATATTCAGGTAAGTACTCATGAGGACATCTCTTGAAGAAATCATAGGGACAGTATCAAATGTAGTTTTCCTTGACCACCAGTCAGTGAGGTTCATTTTTTTCTCTAAACTGCTCAGACTTACACAAACAGACTCATACATGCTACATGCCTGGCTTTTTGGGTGGGTGTTCGGAACTCAGGCCCCAGGCTTCCTTACCAACTCCCCAGCCCTGCTGTGTGAGCTTCATGTCTTGGTTGTGCCTGCACATGAATATAGGTGCTGCATCTGGCCTAATGGTGACGGTTGGAAATAAAGGGGTAAAATGAGTGTGAGCTCAGAAACTGTTGGGTTTGACAGCTGGGGGATGGGCTGCCACGTGTCCTGGGGGGAGGGGAATAGCTTACATGTGACATTTTAAAATAACTTAGTGGCGTTTTCAGGACAAATTGTCTCATGCCTAGGAATTTCACATAGGATTGTGGGATCTTTTATGCAAATTCCTTTTTTCACTTAGAAATAGAAATTTCTATTTTAGCACAATTTCTATTTCAGAAAATTTAAGACCTTTTTTTCCCACCAGAAAAGTTTTTTTTTCCTTCTGCTGCATGCCACGTGGTTTCTTTTTGACTGAATTCATTAACATGCAAAATATGCTCATATATTTCTGCAATCCATGATCAAGTTGTGTTGGTGAGTTCGAACTTAGGATGAGTGGCTGAGCACTTTATGGTGAATCTGTTAAAAAGACCTTATTAGGAACATTTGAAGCAGTTTTATTTTAGGATGAGATTTGGAGCAGGTCACCTGCATGGTTGCTGGTAAATCAACATCAAATGACTTAAAGGGAACAAGGGGTTTATTTTCTCTTACGATTCCTGGTTACAATTGTTTTCCATCTTAGCAGGAGAGCTCACATTAACACCAGGGCTAAGGGAACTGGCTGCACCCTCTCCACTAACAGTTGAGAGAGGGATGATCCTTACATGCCAGACCAGCATGTCTGGCCAAGTATACAAAGGATACCTCTCTTCTCAAACAGCCCCCTCCATTTTATACACCTGCCCAAGAACCAGTCCCACCCACCATAGACTGGACCTTCCCCAGCCACTAAACAATCTCATGCAGGTTTGCTCTGGACTTAACTACCAATTCTGGGCGGTAAGATTGTAAGAACCTAAAGATGGGGAGGAGCAATGATACGCAAGATACTCCACACAAGTTAGGGCCGCAGTAACCATATCAGGACTTTGCATGACCTGCGCAATGACTGACATATCAATGACTCCCCAAAGTCTAGCATGGATCACAGGTACTAGGATCCTTAGAGGCAAGGGATTAACAGTCACAATAGTGTTCCCATACTAAAGGGGAGCACAAGAAAGAGCTCTAGGCTGTGTTACTGAGTTCTTACACCTCATTAGAGTGGAGGACGCAGAGGGAAGTTTGACATTCACACTAAAGGATGCTCCAGGAATTGGGAAGGGGGAAGAGGGAGGCATTGGGAGATATGGAGGGAGGAGGTGAAAGGAAGGGGAAAAGGGGAGAGGTAGGAAGGGGGACTGGGGAGGAGTAGAGGGAGGGAGGGGACCAGGATACCTATTAAGTTTGTATGAGTGGGAAAAAATAAATAAGTAAATAAATAAATAAACAAACAAACAAATAAATAAATAAAAAGAAAAGACGTTGTTTCATTGGCTGCAGGGAACAGATGCTGTAATTTCAAACAACCACTGTCCATTACTGGGGTTCGCACACTATCTGATATGAGAAAATTCTTTTGCCATGCTTCTACTGTGTTGAGAGAGGACCACACGTCACCTTCATGACATGGGCTGATGTTTCTGGAGTCCAGGGTGCAAGAGAAGCATGTAGGTGACCCCAAACCACTCGTCAGCAGGACAGCAGGGGGCGGGCACAGGCACGCCGCCTGCGCGTTGCCCAGCTCTGGTCAACGATGTCCTGGGGCAGCGGGTGGCCAGCAGAGTAGGAGCGGAGGGAGAGAGAGAGAGACAGAGACTGAGACTCAGAGAGAGAGAGAGAGAGAGAGAGAGAATGAGTGTGCACACTGTGGACACACGTGTGTGAGTGTGCACTCCTCGTGTACACCTGGAGTCCAGAAGAGAATGCGTGCCTCTCCTGCTCCATCCATCTCTGCTCTATTGCTCTAAGTCGGGGTCTCCCTAAACCTGCATTGGAGATAGAAACCGGCAAGTTCCATCAATCCTCTGCCCTCTGCCCTCCTTTAGCCCCCAGCGTGAGCTACAGACATGCACAACCATGCCTGCAGTGTGTGTGTGCGTGCCTGCACGTGTGTGTGTTGTATGTTGAGTGAACGCGTACGTGTAGGCATGTGGACGAGAGGGCACTTGAGTGTGTCTGTGGCCCAGGGTAGCATCGGGGATCAGCCTGGGTGGTTCTGCTCTTTCACTCCCTCTTAGGTTTCCCAGGCTGTGCTTCCTAGGGCTGGAATTGCAGGTCGCTGCCCTAGGTGCCCGACATGTTCACATGGGATCTAGAATCCAGACTCAGCTGCTGCTGCTAAGCAAAGGTTCTCACTCCAGCCATCTCTCCAGGCCCCTGGCCTGGCTTTTCATGAGTCCTGGGGATTTGAACTCGGCCCTCATGTGTGCAGCCGGCTCTCTTACCTTTCGCTTCTTTTATTTTCTGACATGGTTTTCCGTATAATCCATCATGTTGGCTTCAAATTCATGGCAATTCTCTTACCTCATGGTCCTGAGAGCTTGGCCCGCAGCTGTGCTCCGCCACGCCACGCATCCTTTGGATTGCACTCCTTCCAGAGTCAGCCAGGAAGGCTCAAGCGTGGACCTTATGAATTACTCTTTATGCAGCAAACTTTCACACAAATGAGCAAGCCTCCTCCCCCAGGGGCACACAATTGACCAGGATAGTGGTTGAAATGCAACGAGGACCTCCCCACAAATCCAGGCCTCAACAAGATGGGCCCATCTCTATCTTCTGGGGAACACTTGTGGACCTCCCAGGAGGGCATTTAAAGGCCCTCCCAACAGAGCTGGTGTTGATAATTCTCAAGCACACCAACTGCCATGTGCCCGCAGGGAAGGTGCTCTCTGCTCCCCGGGGGCCGACGGGTGAGGGGCAGTCAGTCATCTGGGGCAGAAGGTTTTCTCACAAGTCAGAATTTCATCCTGAGTATTCCTGGAGCCTCAGTCACCAGCTAGGGGTTGTCAGATGAACTGTTAGGAGAAAACCACCATCGCTCTGGAAGCTTCCACGTGCCAGAACCTCGATCGGAACTGCGGAGCAGTTGGGAGGATCTTGTAACGTAAAGCATCACTCAGAGCCATAGATGGAGCATTATTTCGGTTAAGGTGTTGGCAGGGGTGCAAACAGTGTTGGGGGGCGCAGCTTGGGATTCATCATGAATCACATTTTAAGGACCCACCAAATGAAACCTGCTCCCGGGATTGACTGGATTCTTGCACTGAGCAAATCTGCAATGACTTGATAAAAAATAAACATAAAAAAAATGCGAACCGAACTCCTGAGTGCACATATAATACAGTGAACACAGAAAATCAAAAACGCACTTTCTATCGGGCTCAAAATAAAGGTACACTTAAACTTGTAAAAGACAACATTTTTATTTGAATGATATGACAGGATTGTCAAGAAGCGTTACCTGCTGTAAAGAAACCCCAAGAATTATTACCTTTATTAGACCACTGACACAGAGCTTTGGCCATACATTTCAAACTTCTGTCCCTCTACAGAGACAATTTTCTTTTCTTAAATAAACTGTCATGCTAGTGTTAATATATTGTTAGCTCTCTCATGCTCTGAGAATACTGCTGATATAAAACATGTATATGTTAGATTGGTAATAGTATCTTTAGTGTGGCTGACTAGAACAAATGGGTCTCCCTCCTGGCTGTGCTAATGTGATAAAGGAAAATTGGCTCTTCATCAGCTTTTGGCTGGGGAAGACAGTGGAAGATGGAGGCTCATTCTTTTTTATGCATTAATACCGCCGAGAACTTTTCTGGAGTTATATTTCATGTGCCCCGGCGTGGTGTGCGGAGACGTTGTAAAACAAGAGATAATGCTTCAAATAACAAAGCAGGAAAGCCCGTGTCTTTCATGATGATAACGGTCCAACACCACGCAGCAGTAACGGGCTGTAAAAAATGGCATGCAAGAAAAATAAAAATTTAAAAAAAAGCAAGTGCAGGTCGGCTGTGTGGCACAGAGAGAGAGAGAGAGAGAGAGAGAGAGAGAGAGAAAGAGAGAGAGAGAGAATCAGGCCAGTGAGCTGGCGTGTGATTTCAGGATTCCTGAAGCTTTGTTTGAAAATTGAACTCAGTTCGGGGTCAGTCAATGTCAGAAAGATGCTAAAATGAAAGTGAATCTGTTAAAATGGACAAAAGCTATGGAGGATAACTTAGGGAAAAAAAAACCCTCAATTTGATCAAGTAATTGTGACATTAATTTCCTTCTTGTTTTGTTTTGGTTTTGGTTGGGAAATTTCCAAAGAGGTTCTGAAGACTGTGAACTCACATAATAATTGAGAAGTGTGTGAGAATAAATGTTTACCTTTATTACTTATTACAAGTTCCTTTAACAGACATGTCTTTAAAAATATGCTTTAGACCAGCTGTAGGTTCATCTCAATGTTGTATGAATGAGAGTGGATCCCATCTGCTCTGTGAGTTCACATACATGTCTCATTCCTCGTATTACCATTCCAGACCAGACAAGTGCGCTGGCTTCATCCATGTATCTGCTATGATGCGTCTTGGTCATACAAAGCCCATGCCATGATTACCATTTTAAATACTGGACTGGTTTTTGAAAATATAGTACTAAATCTCCTCTCTCTCTCTCTCACTCTCTCTCTCTCTCTCTCTCTGTCTCTCCCCCTCTCCCTCTCCCCCTTCCTTCTTTCAATCCTTCCCTCCTTCCTGGTTTCCCAACTCTTTAGTTGAGACACTAATCTGAAGGATGATGATTTATTTCCGACTTGGATGGAAGGAAATATTCGGAAGACTTGGACTGAAGGACTATTTGTAGACAGACACTCCAGCTCCTGTCAAACAGCTGGTTCTGTTTATCCTGAATTGCCTTGTAATCATCAGAGATTCTGTACAATCATGATTCCTGAGGTATTTGGTACCAAAGGGAGACTAGATGAAACTTCAGGGTAATATCATACACAGTGTCCACTTTTTATGGTGTAATCCAGTGCATGTCACACTGTAACTCAGGGGTCATGTTTGGCAGGACACCAAGTATTGGTATTATGTGTGATTAATATATGTTCAGGCTGACAGATTTTTTTATACACACACACACACGCACACACACATACACATGTGTATGTGTGTGTGGTTACTTTTGTATGACTACATCAGAGTTGTCATGTTGTGTCAGGAACTATTTTGCCACAAACCAAATTATTTACCTTACAGTGAACAAAAGTATATAAACAAATAAAAATGTAACCTCTGGCTTTTTATGATATGATACCTCTAATGCAGACAATTATTAAATTTAATGGATTAGTATAGAATACAGCTGACATATATTTGTTAGCCTATATTGGGAAAGCATATCTGAAAATCATGATACCAGAAATGCACTGTGGTAGTTCTCTTATAATACACATACACACTATTTTTACTATATGTGGCCCTAATAGTTCTCCCTGTTAGGCTCATTTAAGCCAGACCTCCAAATATGACTATAATGACTAGTAGTAAAAGAGACAAAGTAGCCTGAAAAATTATAGAAACTTGCCAATCGAAGTTGCTACACATGGGCAGACATTGTGCCTACCGGCCAATACCAAGACATGAAAATAGTGGCGCATTGATTTAGATCTGTGTGTGAGCAACATAGACATTGTTTGGCTATTAAATAAATTGTTTCCAGTTTTCCAAACTGAAGGAAGTTGAGAAACGGGAAAATGACCTGAGAAACACTGCTGGCAAGTGGTTATTTTTATTAATTTATTTACTTGCCTGTTTAGTTATTCATTTATTGTGTGTATCAGAAGGACCGAGGTTGACTACAGGAATCATCCTAAATTGCTTTTACTTCCTTTTTGCTTTGCTCTGGGATTTCCCAGGCTCCACCCCCCAGGGCCTTTCTGTCTGGCGTTTTTACGGGGGACCTGAGATTCAAACTCAAGACCTGCTTCCAAGGCAGACTCAACCTCCAAGCCATCTCTCCCAGCGAGTGGTTATTGTGGAAGGTCAGTTTAGCCGCTTAGAATCTAATGGTGCTGACGTCTTGCAGGTGCACCCGGCAGACACCAGCTGTTTGGTGGATTCGAGGACTCTGGGTGCTTCCAGGATCGTGCCGGTGGGATGGGCTGTAAAAGGTAAGGTTTTGCTTCCAGAATGCTATTTTCTTTTATCCAATTACAGCGCTCTTGGGAGAAAAAAAAAACAAAAAACAGTGCATCAAATAAATATTTAAAAACTGTTTGGGCGTGGTCGCATCCCCAGGAAGCTGTAATAAAATCACCACGGCAGGCTCACAGAACAGATTCACTGCTCACACATGTGGATGCCAGTCCTGTGAAATGAGGGGTCCCGGAGCGTGGCCCTGCTCTGGGCTCTGGGGGCGCATCGTGTCCGAGCCTCTGGCCTGGTGGTCTCAGGCAGCCTCAGCCCTGCCTTGGTGGTCTTTGACCTCCTCCCACACACCTGGGCTCCTTTTCTTGTGTTTCCCTGAAGACCCAGCTGCCCATGTCCTTCTGGGTGAGCTCATCGCAAGATCTTATCTCAAGGAAGACAGCAAAGATGCTTCTTCCATCAAGAGGCACCCTCAAATAAGGGGGGCTGTTGCCCGATGCCCTATGAGGAAGACTTTATCTTGCGATCCTTTCAAAGGGGAGAATGATACGTGAAGCTATTTTTCCTTTCCTTTGTGTTGGATTTTAATATAAGAAAATTTAAAACTAGAATTATAGCTTATTTCATATAAACTGGGGTGTGATATTGTGCAATACACTAGATCTATGTTCACCTTTTCCTATACTTTCTAGAACATGCAATATAAGAACATGGCACGTTGGGGCTGGAGAGGTGGCTCAGGGGTTAAGCCTCCGCTTTGCAGGCAGGAAGGTCCTGAGTTCGGATCCTAGACCCCACGTATAGACGCCAGGCGGAAGCGGGGGCGGCCTGCGTTTCTGGTCCTGGTAGGGCGGAGCGTGTGAATCCCAGGGCAGAGTAAACAAGGAGGAGGTGGAGGCGTCCATAGTGGTTCCCGAATTCGTCCGTGGTTCTACACACACATATACATACACACACGCGCACACACACACACACACAATTGAATAAATAATTTAAAAAAATGTTTAAAAAAAAAAGAACATGGCACGTAATTTACACTGGAAAGAAGTTGAAACAAATCATTTTGAAATACATAATGCCTTGATTGTCAAAAAAACCCTAAATTTATAAATTGAAATATCTTATGATATATACATATATTCATAATAAAATTCAAGCACTATTGACTTCTATGATAAGTCATTCTCCATCTTTCATTCCTAAGATATACATTTGGACTTTTTATTCTATTCCACACTTTTAATTCGTACAGAACTATGGTTTACAAATATAACACTTTAGGAAAAGGGAGTTACAATGCATGTGTTTTTACCGAGCCCCCTACAAACAAATACTTCCTGCCAGTGCAGCACATTTTGTGTCAAAATACTCCTCACTTGAAAGACCTTCTTGTTTCAAGTGGCTGGTCCTGACCATTGTTTAAAGTAACACTCTTTGTTTCATGAATTCCTACAGTAACTGTGTAGATCAAGTTGCAGTATTACTAAACAGTTGTGGGATGGGAAATTGTCTGTCTATCTATCTATGTATCTAATGTATCTATCATCAATCATCTCTTTCATTTATCTGCTATCATAATCTACTATCCATAATCTAACTCTAGATACCTATCTATCTAGTTTATCTGACTCTATATATTGTCTATCTTTGTTTATCTATCTACTTATCTGTCATCACTCTACCTTTCTATTAACTTATCATTATCTGTCTATATAGCTCTCTATATATCTATCTATATCATCTACCTATCAAGATTTATCATCTATCAAGATTTATCATCTACCAACTATCTACATATCTTTCTACCTAGCTACCTACCTACATACCTGTCTATTTTTCTGTCTGTCTACACCTACCCCTCATCCGTCTGTTTCTCTGTGACTAGTGTCCTGACTGCATGCGCACCTTTCTGAGCGACTCTCCCGCTGCACCATCCCTGGAAACTCTCCAATCTCATTAATCTGCCAGGTCTAAACTCGAACTCTCCACCTGCTAACTAAATGGCCAGGTAAACCCTTTCAGTGCCTCCATGATGCCCCGGCTCTAAGCCGATGATGCTGGCGGCACTGTGGCATGGTGGCAGTTCTTGAGTCATTGTCCTGGAACACGTTGCAGCTTTCGAAGCATCTGACACATATGGCAGGTCCAATTCCTATTTGCCGTATGGACAAATGCAGTTCTAAGCAACATGCATTGTGCATACCAAACTGTGTTGGTAAATAGTGCCATTATTAATGCTATTATAATTATTTCCTCGAGATAAATCTACAGAGTTTGAAGGACTGGGTTGAAATATATGACCATTTTATATTATAACACACAGCCCAAAGATGGCTCTAATGCTTAACAACAGACTACCTCCTGAAAGGCTGTGAAAATTTATAACCTTACTAAAAATACAGCAAGGTCTTGTTTCCTTAAGCACTAACCTTACAATCGATGCATTTTCACACTTCCCTTCCTCCGAGTGGAAACATAGCTGCATGTTGATGCAGAGTGACATGCCTGTACCAGTTTTCTGTGCCACTGTAGGAGATGACCCTTTGCAGTTCATCTGTGGATGCACATTCTTTATGCATTTGCAGAACTCAGTAACGTAAGAACATGACGCCGTGCATGTTTTCCGCAAGCATGTTAAATTGGCTCCTAACACATTTTCAGGCATTTGAAACTATTACTGTCAAGGTTGGTCGATGGCAAGCAAGACCGAATATATTATAATATTAGGCGTATAATTTGATGAATTTTAATAGCTTATTTTTATCATGTGCCTGTATGGCTTTCATCTAGAACAAAAGATCTAGAATATTCTCAGTATCTCAAAGACCCCCCCGTTCAGTGTGAATGCCTGTACTCAATAGTATCTTCATGACGGTCGCGTATTGTTCAAGTGACATGTAGATAACAGGCTGAACATTCCTATGTTACTGTTGCTTACACTGTGGAAATTAGCCATAGTGTATAGCCTTATAGCGTTAGCTTTAAAAATAACTAGAGAGTGCTCATTTGCTTAGTAGTCCTGCATATATGCTAGGATTTACTTCCGGTAACCTCTGAAGTTGTATCATTGGTTCCTATAAAAACCATGACCCCCACTGCCAACATTGCCCTTTAGGGGCGTGCGTTTCTTATGTCGGATAGGCCTGTATTGAGGCGCCATTTTTTCCCATAGTTCATAGTGTCACTTGATGCTGAGCAGTGGCAGGTGGTGCCCACTGGACTCTCACATGCATGAAAGGATTGTCTCGCTCTCCCCTCCTCACCTTCTCACCCCTTTTGTCTCCCTAACTCTGGTAACCCCTAACGGGGAACCCCCTGATGGGTAACCCTTCGAGAGGTAACCCCATCTCTGTAGTGTTTTCTTTTCCAGAAGGCCATGTAGTTGGACCAAACGCACACTTCTGGATGCATTTCTATTTCAGCCCACAGGGTGCAAGGTTGGGTGGCGTTCCGTGTGAGACAGAGTCTCACATTTCCTTTGTGACTTCCACATTCATGGCAGCCTTTCCCCTCTCTCCACGCCCTCGCCAGCACCAACCCTCCTCAGTCTTTCAGAGCAGAGGCCTCTGTGCATCTGCTGCAGTCACTGTGCATGTCCCTAGGGACCAGTGCTGAATGTCACTCATGCGTCCACGGGCACTGGAGTATCTTCTTCAGACAAATGTCACCTTGGAGTACTGATCCCTGATGCTCAGTGCTGACGCCTGTGTCCATGGGCCATTCGAATATCTTCCTTTGAGAAATGTCAGCCACTCAGGCTGTGAGCAGTTTTCTTGCTTGTGAGTTTTGGGAGTTCTTTAAAGATCTGGGGATCATGTGACTCCTTGTCCAAATGGAAAGAGCGCACATATTTTTCCTTGTCTTGTAGGACTGTCTTTGACCTATAGATACATTTTGTATGTGATGTGTATAATCACTTGTATCTTGTTTGCTTTTTTATTAAAAAAAAACTTGTCCTACATTTTGGGGCAGATTGAAACCATATTAAAAGCAATCCCTAAATTTCCAAGTTCTGGTGTTAAACAGAATTGAATGTAGTACATGTGTTTTTTGATAAAAAAAATTTGCTCCATTTTAGTTTCTAATCTTTAATCTATTAAATAATGGTTAATATGTTATGTACAGGATATTATAAGAACATTTTAGAGTAACGTGTGTTTAGAATATATTGCTTATGGTATAGGGAATTTGTAACAAGTGACGGGTAGAGTTCGTGTGGCAGCTGTGTCAGTCAGACAGGAAAACCTTGAATTCAAGACCAGGCTAGACCGTGGAATAAGATACTCTCAAATCCCCCCCATTTCATTAGTGCCTGTGAGCGTGTTATGTCTTTCTATGAAAGTGAGTTGGGAAGTCCTTTGACATGATTATCACAGAAAATTTTAAGAAATCACAAAAATTCTGCATAAGATCCCATCCCTTTGATTTGTACATAGCCCAAGACCAAGACAAATGAGGAAAACAGATAGTCTAAGGAAGCAATGAATCTGCAAGCTTGGTTTGTACAATTAACATTTTAAAATACAGTGTGTATGCAAGAAATTTTAACAGTAGGTTAAATCTTCTGAGCTTTATTTTTATATTTAATCCCTGCTAGTATTTCCGAAAGTGTTTCATTTCACCAAATGTTGCTAAAAGTATCTGGTAGTGTCACGTCTGGCTGCCCGAAGGGCTGATGTGTGGCTGATCTTCGTCTACTTCAGTTTGCGAAATGTTGAATTATTGCTTCCAAAGCATTAATTTAGCGACCTGAATATGGCATTTATATTTGAACTATGTGAAAATGATTTTCACTGACAATTGCAAAACAGGTAACGAGACAAGTTTCTTTCAAGTATGATTTAGCGTTTCTCATGTTTTGGGCATCCAGGAGCTGGGAGGAAGAAAGGATGTTTGAAAGCAATTTCTCTCCTCCTTCCTCAGCCTGTAGATGTGGTTGGATCTACCGTCTTTCTCTTCTAATTAGACATCGCGTGCAGGCTGGCTCATTACTTCTGCCTAACGAGCCAGCTCCACGCCACCCCTCTAATCAGAAAAGAGATAGGTGCACAATGCACCTACGGACTTATTATAAATCATTTTCTTTCTTGCACTCACTCCATATGTTTAATCAAGAAAGGAAGCCACCGTCCTCGGCCATGTCGTCCACATCCCAGACAGTTTTATTCAGGGGGGAAGCTTGCAAAGTTTTCCAGCTGCTTGGACCCACCACACACAGACCCTCAGACCACAGCCATCAAGACCACCCTGCCCTTCTCCGGGGATCTGGTGCTAGACAGTCTCTCTGGTCTCCTCTCCCCTCCCTTCCCCTACCTTCTCCCACTTCCTCTCCTCCTCTCTCTTCCCCTCCTCTCCTCACTTCTTCTCCTCTCCTCCCCTGCCCTTTCCTCTTCCTCTCTGCTCTCCTCCTTTTCCTTCTTCTCCCCTCCTCTTCCTTCCTCTTCCCTTTTCTCTCCTCTTCCCTTCCCCTTTTTCCTTCTACCCCTCTCTTCTCCCCAGGCCACCCTTCCTTCTTGTTTCCCCTTCTCCCCCTCCCCTCCCCTCCTTTCCCTCCTCTTCCTCTCCTTTCCCTTCCCTCTTTCCTCCTCTTCCCTCTCCTCTCCTCTTCCTCCCCCTCCTCCTCCCTCCTCACCTTGTCTCTTCCCCCCTTTCCTCTCCTTTCACTCCCCTCCCTTGCCCTTTCCTCCCTCTTCCCTTCCTCCTCTCTGTTCTTCTCCCCTCCTCCTCCCCTCCCACCCTCCTTTCCCACCCTGCCCTTCTTCCCTTCCTTCCACTGTCCTCCCCTCCTTTAATCCCCCCACTCTCCCTCACTCCTCTCTGCTCCCCCATACCAGAAAGTACCCACTTTCCACATGAATATTTATTGGCTGCTTCGGGCTCTTCTAGGGTCTGATCCCCTAGCTAGCATGATGTGTCCCGATGACACGTTCTGGAAATTGTTCGTGGAGCAAAGGAATGCTCCCCGTGGGACACTGCCATGTGCATCTCGATGAGCTTGCCTCATTGAGTAGGCTGAGAACGAAACATCTTGCAGCATCCGTATCAACCAGTGTCCGTTCCTCTTGGGAATACTTTCTCCCCGGGGCAGTGGCCGCTCGCCGTCAGGCTGTCTGCAGCTTGTAGGCAGTGACTCTCGGTGGGATCGTCGATGTGGCCTCAGAGCCACGCGAACCACAGCTCCTCAGAACCAGTTTTGAAGCAGTTAGTCAAAGGCCCCTAATCTCCTGTGTCTTTGTACATGGGCCCGTGCTTTAGGTTGCTTTAGCTTCCTCACGAGGCGCCTGCACTGCCCCACACAGCTGCGACATTCCTGTCACCTTTTGTTCCTTTTTGCTCCTCTACCCAACTATGAGTTCCTTCTTGCATGAGTCACACCTCTTCCCTTGATGAGTTTATGTCCTTTGGACCTGTCTTTCCATCTGACTATTTTTCAGAGAGGAATCTGTATATGTCATGTTTATTCCAATGAATATCTGTTAAAAATTGGCAACTAGCAAAGGAATTATTAAAATCTCTTCCAAGGACTGTGCCCTTGAAATATTTTATAGGATTCTGCCTTGGAAATCGTAATTCTCTTGCTTGAGATGGATAATGCATATCCACTCTAGGTCTATAGGAAACTTGCTCTAATTTTTTTTTTTTTTTTTTTACAAAATGCCTCACATATGAATTCTGAGGCCATGCCAGTGATTGGCCTATCACAGACTCCAAAGTGTAAAACTGAAATGATTTTTAAAGGTTATAAAACCCAGCCCTTTTATTTTATAGATGATAAAGTAGATTTCATTATCCCTCTGCAGCACAGCTAGCCTTTAACTATTATTAAGATATAAGAAGTGAATCCTAATTTATCGGCGTTGCAGGAGAAAGCGGTGCTCCGATGCCCTGCCCAGCCTGCACCTCTTCTGCCTTCGATAACGACTGGCCACAGGTTCCGAACTCGGCCTCCCTGGATGTCCTGTTGGTCTTCATGCTCGTCTCGGCGCTTCTGAATTCCCCTGAAATCAGGTCTCTTGCATCCTCACAATCATTCAGTGGCTTCTTATTCAACTGAGAATAAAACCAGAAATCCTAACCATGGGGAGCAAGTCTTTAACAATCCAGTCGCATCCCGTCTGCTGTCCCTGTCCCAGCGGCCTCTGACAGTGTCTCTCTCTCTCTCTTTCTCCGCTCTGGGTCACCAGTGTCCTGTGCTTCCTGACACGTGCCCTAGATGGTCGCACAGTCACCTCGTTCCCTCCCACTGTTGTGGTCTCAGTAAGGTCTGTGAGCAACCCGGAGTAAGATCCAGCCATGGTCCCCGTCTTTCTATGTTTTCTACTTTGTAACACTTACTATGTTCCAGTATACAGGTACTTACATACTCCATCATCTTCCCACTTCTCTATTATCTATGTCTGTCTAATTATTTACCTGTCATCTATAGTCTATCATCATCTTTCTATCTATCAATACTCTATCTTCCTATCATTTCTCTATCTAACCATCTTCTACCTACCTACCTATTTGTAAGCCATCTAATAATCATCAATATCTATCTTATTCATCTCTACTAAATCTACATATCTCTCTATCTTCTATCAATCATCCCTCTCTACACACACATACATACATATATATATAATCATTCATTTATTATCTACCTTACTCCCTACCTTACATACCTGTGAACTTAACATCTATCATCTGTCTGTATCTATTTGCCTACCTATCACCTATCTATCAGTTCTATCTACAGATGTATTATCTACCTATCATCTATCTATAGATCTGCCTGTGGGTGGGGGTCGATGAAGGTCAAGAATATGCGGGAGACAAATCAGCTTCCTTCAGTCTTGGAGCATTTTCCTGATTTATTCCTTCTCTCTGGCATAAGTACGTGAGTCCACATGACGTGGTGGAACGCACATGCTTTCTTCCCACTTTCCTTTGTTTTTGTGTGTATGCGTGTCTACATGTGCACAAGAGGACACTTGAGTGTTTGTGCCTATGGATTTCTCTGTCTTCTTACTGCTTTGCTCTGGGGTTTCCCAGGCTCCACCTCCCAGGGCAGGAAGTACTCTAGGTCTCCAACATTTCCTCTCGTATTTTTACATAGGATATGGTTCTGAACTCAAGGCCTTTTGCTTATGAAGCAGAGACCCTAACCCCTAAGCCATCTCCCCAGCCTTTCTGTCTTAACTCCAGGCCACAACACTTTTTTTTAAGTATCTTTCCTTACTTCTTTGTTCCAATATTGGGTCCAAGCCTAGTAGCCAGGAGAGCAAAGTCACTGTCTGACACGTACTGTGCTTCCCTTACTTCTCCCAACTGAGCATAATTTTTAAAATGGTTTGGATTGGGCATCATCTGAATATTTCTGCAGGATTTTAAGACACTTGTTTTCTATCATCGGTCTGTAATGTACAGTATTTGTAGTTATCCCTGCTTCCTATACTTGAATAGATCCAGTGGGGAAACACTAGTACAGTGACGTAGAAGGTGCTGTAGAGCAGCATCTTGAAGATACTTGCAGCTTCCTTTCAGAACGAGACCTAGAGGCAGAGGGGGAGTGCCTCAAAATACACATTTTTGGAATTGACAAATTGGAAATCCTCTCCCTTACAAAGAAACATCCATATATAAATATTATCAATTATTGCTAATATATCACTTAAATGCACATCCTCAGACATTGCAGTTTGCTTAATAGTCCAGGGAATTGAACCTCTAGCCTTTTGCATTAGCCATTTGTTCCAATTTTTGCAACAACACTCACTTAAGCCACTGGACTTGTCTGTTAGGTCTTATCGCATTTTAGATCCACATGAGCCAAACTCTAGCAATATTTTTTTTCAAGTTTTCCTCTGTAGTAAATACAGCACAAACAGGCTATGAGTGGTAGCTTTATTTACTTCTGGATTGCTGTGATGACCATGATACTTGACAGAAACACAGACAGGAAGTCCAGTTCTGCATGGTAGTCATAGACTTTCAGTCCATCCTGGTGGGGAAGGCATGCGGAGCTGTCAGGTTGTGGAAGGGGGAGTCTGAAATAGAGGCTCCTCATAGCTCCTGCCCAGTGGACTATCAGGAAGGAACCAGGGCCTCCATATTAATTTCAAAGGCCCCTCCCATTGTGCCCATTCTGCTAGCTGGACTTAACTTCCTAACTGTCCATCTCTGTTCCAAAACACCATCCACAGGAGATCAGGTGTTCAAAACATGAGCCTGTGTGTTTGGGGAGGGGTGTCTCAGATGCTAACTGGAGTAGTACTTTTCTTTATCTTTTATCGCTTGAGCTGCCATGTCTTAGTAAACCCGAAGTATTTGGTATGTAAATGAGTCACGTCATGTTTACTGAGATGAATACCTGCCTAAGGTTGAGACCTATCTAGGAACTGTAGAGTGGTCTTCGAGCCTGGTTATCTTAGAATTCTTGCCAGGCAATGACACTGGTGTGACCATAAAGCACACCCTTGAAGTCTGTGAGTAGCTGACAGCTTGCGAGAGGTGGGTCCTAAACTCATTTGTATTTCTTGGGATTTCCTAGATCAGGCTTTGAGCTGGAAAAGGATAGGATGTGGGAGTGGATAGTTTTCCTGGCAGCAGAACAAATATTCTGGAAATTGCTATTGAAAGTAGACAGCAATCAAATAGAAGGCTGCTGATAGATTTATAGGTTCATAAACTTAGAGAGGTTTGGTAGGGGAGGCAGAGCTGTGAATTAGGTCAGTAAATAAAGTGCACAAGGCATTTCTTTTGACTTCAATGGTGCAGTGTATAGAGAGAGAAATATTATTGTTAATTACATAGAATTAGAAAACAAACCAAAGACTTGAAAAAAAATTGAAGCGAGGGTTCTGAGCATATTTTCTTTCTATTTTTTTAAATTTATTGTTTGTGTTTTTGTATGTGGGTGGGTGGAAGTGTATGTGCGCGTGTGTAGAGAGGACACTTGAGCGTGTGTCCCTAGAGAGGCCCAAGAGTGACATCAGGAATCATTCTGGATTGCTCTGCTTCCTCATTGCTTTGCTCTGGGGTTTCCCACGCCCCTCTGTGTCAGAATTACAGGTTGCCATCACATCCGTTGGCTTTTTTACACATGATCTGAGCATCTGAACTCGGTTCCTTTTGCTTATGAGGCAAAAGGCTCTGACGCCTGAGCCATCTCCCCCATCTGGAAAGTATTTGTCAAAGCCTCTCAACTCTGGAAGGATCGTCACCAGCATGTGCTTGCAGCATGTCTTGTACCTGAAGATTCTGAGCTTGTATCCGTCTTTATCTTTTCCAGGTTTAGAGCGGTTTGGTAGAAGAAGGCGAGACTTTCGACTCTACAAGGCAGAGCTTACGAACAGGTGAGCAGATGCATGGTGGTGAAGTTAAAGCAACGTACAGATGAGCACCAAGTCATGTAAATAAAAGTAGCATGAGAAACACCTTTCACCTTCGCCGAATTCTGCAAATGTGACCTGTCACATCTTTAGCAATATTAACATAGTCTGCGCTTGTTCGCTAATGTTATTCCTCAGTAACTTCTTCTAATATGAAGTCCATCAAATTCTTTCTTAAAACATTTATTTATTGGAGAGTGGGAAGAGAGAGGAGAGAAAGGAAGAGGGAGAATGGAAAGAGGAGGAGGAGGGGGAGGGGGGAAGGGGAGGGAGGGGGAGGGGGAGAGGGAGAGAGAGAGAGAGAGAAAATGCATTCCTGCACGTCTAGCCAGGAAGGAAGCAGATGCATGTGTTTCAGAGTCCCGAGGCCCTTCGGCAGACTAGGCTGCACCTCTCCGAGTTCCGCTGCTACCCGTCAATATTTTCAGCAGGGTATCAAACCCCAGCCCTGGGGCTTGAATTCACACTCCGAGGTCTGTGTGTTCCGGCTTTACCCTCTGAGCCGTCTCTCATCACATTTCTTCACCAAGAATTCTCTCTGCGAAATCTCATCTGCTGAACTTCGTAAAGAAATC
This sequence comes from Typhlomys cinereus, assembly GCA_023101885.1. Lineage (NCBI taxonomy): Eukaryota > Metazoa > Chordata > Mammalia > Rodentia > Platacanthomyidae > Typhlomys > Typhlomys cinereus. The sequence goes on from JALPQD010000445.1 coordinate 65,530, forward strand.
AAAGTACCCTTGTTTGTAAATTGCGTATCAAGTAGCTTCAAATGCAGAAAACTTGAATATGAGCCTTTGAATTTTGCTTTTGAAATAGAGAATGTGGATCAAAACTATTTCCATAGGAAAACTCTGAAGAGGCCGGGATGTTATAGCAAACACTATCAAGTGTCGCTGTATAGTTTATCTATTTGTGCTATACATGAAATTATATGGACTTGGCTGAGTATCTGTTTATCCTTACTTTGGAAGTCAGAAGAGGGTTGGGAAGGTAGTCGTCAGACAAGCATAGGGCCTGAGTCTGGACCCCAAAGGCCTGATGGATGTGGTGATGTACATTTGGCTCCGGAAGGCAGAGCCTGGGAAACCCTAGAGGGACGCAGTAAGGAGGTAGAGCAATCCAAGATGATTCTTGATATCACCGTTGGGCCTCCACAGGCACCCACACTTGAGCGCTCTCTTATACACACACACACACACAGAGACGTGAACGTCACAAGAAAATTTCCTTGGGGCTCTTAAAGACAAAAGAGATGCATTCCATTTGTAACGTGCACACAAGAAGCTCGGAAGTTCCTGACTCCGGATCCGATGCTTTGTAGCACATGCGTGGAGGACTGAGTCTTGTTTACAGGACACGAGAAAGAGCATCAAGCCCTATTTCTTCCTGGGTGTTGGAGCTCAGCGTGGGAATTTCGCATCCCCAGAACTAGCTCAGGCAGATTGGACACAAGCTGCTCTCAGGGGGCTGCCGCCACCTATGACAGACGTGTAATCAGTTTAAGTGGTTTTTATCAGCCTATGCAGTCAGAGATGGTGGGATAAAAGGTGCCGTGCCACAAGGCGGAGGAAATGGGCTGCCCCTGGCCTTCTGTCTCTCCTACCCCCTTTGTCTGACAGACAGTGTCTCAATAATTCTTTGGGAATGAAGTTCTCCCTGGCTGGAAGCACCGATCTCCTTTGAAGTGTGACGTTGGATCCCATTCAGAATCTGACGTCAGTTGATATCAGCGAGGTTGAGAGAAGCCACTGCAAGATGCTTTCAAGAGCACCCTCTCCCGACATTGCTGGGGTGGGGGAGATGGAGGAGCAGTTGCCCCCATTGTTGCCCCTGGGTGGGAGGAAGCCTGGGCCCTGGGCCTTGGCCTGTCCGCAAAGTCTGGAGAGGTGTAATGCGGAAGAAAGCCCAGGACAGGAATGACTCATTCTCCTCTGGAGCGGGTGTCGCGCCCTGAGTGGAGAGGGAAATCTATCTGCCCGCCGTTGGCAGCGCTGCCTGGCTCTTGGCATCTGAGGGAGGATCCGAAGCCACTGCCGGAAGCCAGTGTCTCTCGCATGAGTCACAGGAAGCCACTGACAAATGATCTTGGCCTCAGTCCCTTCCCCGGCAAGACAGGCGGAGAAAAGGATCCCCGTGTTCTTTCCTTCGGAAGGAGGAGCTGCGTGGTCGTCATGAGTGTCCTCAGTGTCCCTGTTCCCTGCTCGCAGTGGAGCCGGTCAGCTTAGTCCAGGGCTGTGGTGGCCTCCTGCGCCCTCTCCAACAGACAGGAAAGCACCTTGGCAAAGAACAAGGACTCGGACAAACCTCCTCCTCCTCTCCTTACCCACCGCCTCTCCTCTTTCTCTTGCCTCTCCTCCTCTTCCACTTCCCCGTCCTCTCTTCCTCCTCTTCTTCCTCCTCCTCCTTAGTTCAGTGTAGCAAGGGATAGATAGATAGATACATAGATAGAATCAATAGATATAGATGTGCATATCTATTTGCACATACATACCTATACATTAACATATTTAAGATTTATCTCTGGAACTCTCTATATCTATATATAGCTACAGATCTATCTGTAGACCTCTATTTCTCTGTCTGTCTGTCTGTCTGTCTGTCTATCTATCTATCTATTATCTATCTATCTATCTATCTATCACCTATCTATTCATCATTTATCTATCTATCTTCTATGTGGACAGAGATAGAATATACTTGGAATGGATTGTTCTAAAATCTAGAAGAGTGATATGCCTTGCAAATAAAGGTCTTTAAAAAACAGACCAGGGCTAGTGAGATAGCTCAGCCCGTAAGCACCTGCTCACAAACTCAGAGCCCTGAGTTCGATCCCCTCAGGCCCACATGGTGGAAGGAGAGACCTGAATCTGAAAGTTGTCCTCTGACGTCCACCTTTGCACCATGATGTGACATGTGACATGCATGCTTGTTCTCCCTCTCCAGATAGATGAGTAGCTATGTAGATATAGACAGCTCTGGGAAGAGAGGGCGATGAGATTGTAAGAACCTGAAGATGGGAGGTCCACCATTGGACAAATATTCCGTTCAAGGCAGGGCTGCTGCATCCAGGAACTCACTACAGTGAGACTTGTCCCTCCCAGACCTGCTTAATGACTGACACACCAACACGCCCCATAGACTGTAGAGGAACTCAAAAGAGATAAGAACATGCAGTGGAAATCTTGGGACTAAAATTGAATGAATGAAGGGAACACCCCTATCAGCGGGGTAGCTTGAAGAGAGGCAACTTTGTATTCCCCAAGAGACTTGAACCCCCACAAGAGTAGACTAACCAGAAGGAACCCTGGGCTCTATAGGAGCAGGCAGGCAGGCGGTTAGAAGGGAGTGGGATGGATTCATGAAGGGAAGGGAGAGGGATGGGAGGGAGGAGAGATGGAGGGAGGCAGGGATGAGTACTCAGTATGTTGTAAACTAGAAAAATAAATAAGTAAAATTCAGACTAAAGGACCGACATTTGTTGTTTGTTAGACAAGAAAATAACAACACAGGAGTACTCTTAAATGCTCTCCTTACGCCAGACAGAGGGCAAAATTGAACACGTGGACTCCTTCTGCAGTGCTCTCTTGCTTGTGACCTCTAAAGCTTCAACATTTGCCTTCCCTTGGGGCTGGGAACGTATACACGGTTCAGCCCCCACTTCCTACAGTACCTTGAAAATGACCCTCATGGCCCAGTGATGATTCTCCCTCAACAGCACTTTCCTGAGCAAACACAGGATCAAAGGGAAACGTGTGTGTTGGTGGGTTGGGTCCCCACAGGGCGCACATCTGTGTCTCACACTGGTTCTCAGAAGTGTGCGCTATTCACGTTCACAGGTGTCAAGGGCACGGTCACGCCCACTCCTGCCACCCAGCCCGCCGGCCCCACGGATGCTCGCAGTCAAGCTTCGCTGAGGGACCTCGGGTAAGAACTCTGCGGGAAATCTAAAGAAGGATGCAACTTCAATAAACCCAATATTGCTTTCATTTTGGAATAGACATTAAAAACAAATTGATTATGAATCTAAAATGTCAATTATGCCTGAGAATGTTTTTGGACAGAAAATTAAGAGCCATCAATACAGTAAAAGAAAAAAATACACTTGAAAGTAATTTTAAAGGAACCGTAACTACATTATTGCTTTCTTTCCTTCTCTGTCTTGGCTTATTAGAATTACATATTGAATTAGGCAACGCTTAAGTTGTCTGGCCAGCTTGATGCTAAGCAGCTAAAGTTTCGATTTCACATCTAAAAAATAGTTGTTTGAATGTGTGTGTCTTCATTACTTTTGCTGTTATGATAAAAATAACCCAACGAAAGCAAACGCAAGGAGAAAGGCTGTGTTTCAGTGCACAGATGAAGGTACGGTGTCTCCCCCACCACGTGAAAGACAGGAAGGCAGAATCAGGAAGCAGCTGGTCACATCCCACCAATCAGGAAGCAGAGTGGGAAGGATGCAAGCTCATGTTCACATCTCCATTTTATACAGAATCCTCGGGAAGGCTTCCGCCCACAGTTGGCATGGGAATATATATATATATATATGTATGTGTGTGTGTATACATATATATTCCTATGTATGCGTACATATGTATGTGTATTATATACATTTACACACACACACATACACACTCAAGACGTCCTGATATCAGGAATCATCCTCCCTCTCTCTCCCACTTCATTGCTGAGTCCGTATCTCTAGTTAATCCAGAGCACACCAATTAGGGCTATTCTAGCTATTCAGCTTGTTCCGGGGATCCCCAAGCTCCACCTTCCAGGGCTAGAATCTAAGGTGGGCCCCACATCTGCCCAACGATGTTGCTAGTGCTCTGGGGATCTGAACTTGGGTCCCTTTGCTTGCAAGGACAGGTCGCTAAGCACTGAGCCTCTCCCCAGCCCTAGCGTGGGAGTTGATCGTCTCTCTGCAGATGTAATGTAGCAAATACAGTGAATGCTGTTCTCATGCAGGCCTGGGAAGCTCTGGCCTCAGTACTGGTGCCTTGGCTTGTTAGTTCAATGTGTGTGAGTATGTGTGTGTGTGTGTGTGTGTGTGTGTGTGTAGCTTATTTTGGGATATTAGGGAACATCACATTTTTAAATAATCACCTACCTGAGGTTTGGCACCACATTTCTGCTCCCTGACAGTCCAAACCCACCAAAGCTTGTTCTCAACGCAGCACTGTCCCCCAATCCCGCCCCCCCAACCACGCTGTCTCAAATGTGCGCTTCTTGAGCCCCTCACCCACAAGGTGCAGGAGCTGCCCTATGGCCTCCCTTTCCCCTTCGACTGTCTGTCTGTCCGTCTGCCTGCACCATCCTCTCTTACATATGCTCAACCCAAAACTCCCAAAACTTGTGCTGTCGCAGACGTGGATTTCATCTGGAGTCATTTCCAGATCTCTACTCCATGCTTTGATTTCACCTGTATTTTTTAATCTCTGCTTCATTCTCCACCATCTCTATTTTTTTTTTAAAGAAATCTATCTTCAGTGTTGTTTTGGATTCCAAATGTCTGGTGTATCTGAATTTGGTCCGATGAGTACAAACGCATGTTTCTTAAGTGTCAGATAGTTGTTCATTTTGTGGTTTGTTTGTTTGTGCTGAGGATCGAACCCTAGGACTTCACATCTGCTTGCCAGTTGCTCCCCCGCTGAGCCCTATTGTCAGCCTATGCTTGTTTGTTTACTTACTTTTAATTTTGAGGCAAGATCTTGCCAGGTTGCCCAGGCTGGTCTTAAACTAGCTCTAAAGCCCAGTCAGGAATTGAACTCATGATCCTCCTGCCTCAGGCTCTTAAGTCCTTGAGGTCACGAGCCTGTGCCATCATGCCAGGCAATAGAAGGTTGATTTGCATATGTTTGATCTTGTAGCTTATAGTGATGTTAGCAAATTAGCTCAGTTGGTTGATTTCCCATGAGTGCATGTCTACAGTTTTGCTTGTTTGTTCTAGGTGAGTTCACATTTTTCATTTTCATGCGAATGTATGTGTGCATGTGTATGTGCGTGTATGTAAGTACACTTGTGTGTATGAATGTGTGTAACCTTACATGTGTGTGTGCATGTGTATGTGCTTGCATGTAAGCGGGCACACATATGTGTATGTATAAATATGCATAGCCTTGAGTGTATATGTGTGTGTATGAATGTGTGTAACCTTGCATATGCATGGGTGTGTGCATGTGCACACATGCACAGAATCTCATGGGTGATATAGGAATCATTCTCCATTGTTCTTCCATCTACTCTTTTTGAGACAGAGTTTCTGGTGAAACCCTGTAACGACTGAGAGAGCAGGTCTCACTGGCCAGCTTGCTCTGGGGATTCTCAGTCCGCACCTTCTCATGTGGGAAATGCAAGCGGGCTGCCACATTCATCTGGCATTTCAGGTGGGACCTGGAGGTCCAAATTCCAGTCCTTGTGTTTAGGGGCCAAGCATTTCAATCCATGGGACCATCCCTCAGCCCTAGTTCTAAATCTCGAGCCTTCACTGACATTGCTTCCAGCCAACACCTTCCCTGCGATCCCGTAAGATCACCTTTCCTCTTTCTTCTTTCAATTTTTATTTATTTATTAATTATTTGCATGCGTGTCTGTCTACATGTGTCTGCGTGTGTCAAAGGGCACTATGTGTGCTGCGGAGGCCCAGGAGTGACTTTGGGAATCAGTCCGCGCGGCACTACTTTCTTATTGCTTTTGCTCTGGACTTACCCCAGGCTCCGCCTTCCAGGACTGAAAGTACAGACTGCTACCATTGCTGCCCGGCATTTTTTAGGTGGGACCTGGGATCTGAACCCAGGACCTTCTGCTTGTGAGGCAGAGGCTTAACCCCTGAGCCATCTCTCCAACCTACACTACTTTCTTATAGTCAACGGTTTCTTTCATTAGCTTTGCTTTTCCCTCCCCAGCCTCCTAATTCTAGTTGAATTTCCTAGGCTGGCTTGAACTGCAGGATTCTGAACACACAAGCGCAGCTCCAGTGCTGGCCGGCTCTTTGCTAGATGGGCCTGTGTGCTTCTTGCTTGTGATGTGTGTGTGTGGGGGGGGTTCTTAGCTTCTCCTGCCTCGTGTTATGTGGTGTGGCCCACCTCAGCCTCCCTCCCTTTCTTGTTCTCTCTCTCTCTCCCTCCTCCTTAAGTCCGTTCTCTTCTTATTCTTCCTAACTGCTCCCATTGAATAGTTTGAGATTCTGGGATTCTCGGGTGATTTCATGCTTCTTACAAAGAGAGGCATTAAATGCATGAAGGCTCATGATTGGCCCCAGAAGTCCAGCTGGGGTTTCTAGAGTTGGTCTCAGGTGATGGCTGTGGGCTCATGCACTAGTGGACTAATTAGCTGTAATTTAGGTTGGGAATATACTTGAGCACTTCTTAGACAGTACATATTCTTGGTAAACAGAATGAAAAAGTTGCCTCCTTTTTCTAATTGATTATATTCGGTACTTTATGAACTTATCTATTAATTAAAAAGGCCACAAATATGATTTACTTAGCAAAGTTTGGCAAATGAGGCTGAAGGGGAAATGTTAGTAGGTTATTACATTGAATAACAGATATCTAAGTCCTGAGGTATTTTGAACAATATATTAAAAGTGGCCAAAGGCTTTTTTTAATTCTATAAAACTTTCATATGAAATACCGTGACTTTATTTTTCTATCCCTTCCTACCCAGGCCGATCACACTCCTCAGCTTTTCCTTTCCTTCTAGTCTTCCTCCCACTCCCACGCCCTTGGGTCGTGTGATCCATTCAGGGTGTCTGCATTGGGCAGGGCCTGGGTGCTCACTGGGGCATGAATACTCACAGGCGAGTCCACCAATCAGTAAAAAAAAATCTCCCCTGCTCTTCTCCGGCACCATTCCCAAGCCATCCCTTGAGATCCTCCCTTCTCCATGAACCATGATGGACCAGCTGATGTAAAAGACCAGTGGAAATAGACATTATACTCTGGAGTGAGGCAGGCTGACATGAACAGAATGTATTGTCTGGTAGTACCTGTCCCCACCCTTAGGAGGCGCTTACATTCTTACCTCCCCCTCTTGCACAAGGTTCCCTGAATCCTGGATGATTGTGTCGGGGTGGGGGGCAGTGAATAGGGATGGGGGGGGTGATTCACATTTCCTAACTAGGACCAGCTATCCACAGCCACATTTACTTTGCCCTTTGGCCAGCTGTGGTTCTCAGCATTGCACATCTATTGCAAATAGACACTCCTTGGTTGTGTGCTGAATTCTTCTTTGATCTAAAGATATAATGATAAATGATTAGAGGTAACACACCATCAAGTATTTATGATTAACACTAAGAAGTTTCTTCCCACCTTTGAAAAGTTACCACTGATTTTATAAAAGCATGTAAATAAGATATTCTCATTTTATTTTTCAGGATATCATAATGTGGGGGGCACTTCTGGATCTGAGAAAAAGTTGTTCTAAAAATTTTATGAAAATAAATTCATTGAAGTGTTTTTTCATGTTCTTTATTTGAAAATAATATGTTTTGTTATAAGCTATTCATTTTCTATTGGAAGCCTACGTTCTTTTCAAAGACCTGGATAGAATCCAAAAAGATTGTCTTCAATTCACAATATTACCCTAACCATTAATAATATCACTCCATAAACAGGGCTTTTGTGAATTATATTGCAGCCATTTGGCAAACCGATGAAAATGTAAGACTTGAAAATATGCCAGTCCTTGGCAATTGTCTTTCCTGTGAGAAAGTGGTTTTAGCAGAATTGAAAATAAATGAGCCAGAGAGAAAGGAAAATGGTAAATTCAGGAGCGGCTAATCTTCCAGAGAAACTTCTGAGGCTTTCTTCACTTGTACAGGGAGTTGGTATCTCAGGTTGGTGACTTAAGAGCAGGAAAAATGTTCACCCAGATTTGAACTTATTTTTCAATAGGAAGCTTCATTCTGTCGCTACTTTTAACCGGGGGCAGATGGCCCAATGTGGCACATGAGCTTCCCGTGATCTCAATGTGTTGATGGAGACACAATTCCTTCCGTGGAGTTGTATCATGACTGTGCTGGTCATGATACTCGCTACCAGTGATGCCTTTGTCTCTCCCGACCCCTCCACAGTGATGTGAATCCTCTGGTCTTCAGAGACTTTTGTGTTGGAGACACAAAGAAAGTCAGATGCACTGAAGAATCGATGAGCTAGATTGCTGGGATTAGTTGGCCTCATTGACTGTGTATCGCTGTTCCCGCCAACTGTGGCCATCTTGTGTTTAGTTTATCCTTTCGTCAAAATAGAAATAAAGAACAAAATCCACTCGATATATTGCCAAAGACTATGCTATTTTTTTATTAATTTTTTTTGTTAGTTGTTGATTGCCAAATCTTCTCCTGGGGAGCTCCGGTCCCACAGTAACATTTGACGGGCAGCGCTTGATACATTTTTGGTATCGTTTTGGCAATTTAAGTTTTTGACTTTAATATACGCCACATACTATGAAGGCAGCAGCACATTTCATCAGTAGAGAACGTGTTGAAAGTACTTGCGATAATTCTTCCCAAGAAAGCAGAGGAAGACTAATATCCCCAGCCCTTGGATTGATCTGCAGCAGAACATAGTCTGAAGGCTAGACGCTCTTCATTAGCCTTCGCGTAGGCTTAAAGATTTCAAAGTAGAATTCAGGATCTCCTTTCATTGATCCTCCATGAATCATTAGCTACCTCACAGAAGTACATTTTTCAAATCATTACTTTTATCTTGACAACAAATGATCGTTTCTGTTTTTACACATATTTTGGTGTTTTTTTTTAAATCTTTCATCTTGTAATTATTGCAGATGTGCATATAGATAAACGAAAAAATACAGAGACTTTTATCTACCTTGACATATTTTGGTCCATGGTAACAACTTGTAAGAGTTGTGTCTCCTCTTTTGGTTGTGTGAGTATATATGCATGTTGAGTGTGGTGCATATATGTTGGGATGCGCAGTCATGTTTTGGGGGTGTGGGTACTGCAGCGGGCAAGAGGAAGATGTTTGGGGTCCTGCTGTATCACTCTCCATCTTGTTCCTTTGAGACAGACAGGGTCTCACGGAACCTGCAACTAGACACACAGGCTCCCTTGTACCTTTCTGTCACAGTTCTGTGATTACAGGCATGTACATCATGGCCATGCCCAGTTCTTTTACATCAGTGTTGGGATCCGAACTTAGGTCCTTAGTCTAGTTTTTTTTTCCAGTTCTACTTCTCCTGATGCATGATTTGTACATCATAAAACTCCCTCCTTGAATGACATAGAGTTCTATGAACGATGTAGATGTAGAATTTTATGAGTTTTGTCCATCATGCAATCACCACGCAGCCAGCATATTTCCCTCTCCCCAAACATTCTCATGCATTTTGAAGTCAAGTGTCCTTCCCTCAACCTCCATTTGCAGGAAACTGTCAACCTGTTCTCTGTTACTGCACGATGCTCTTGACCCGGCTCTATAATCTGAGTGCCTAAGTATGACTTTGTTCCATTGGCTTTTAAACCCCCTTCTATCCCTTCTGAGATCATTGTCCTACGACCTGTGGCAATATCATTATTGTTTCCACAGGGTCTGCATGTCACTTGGTCAATCTGTGAGATTACCAGCAACAGAAGAGGCTCAGCTCTCAGGAGCAACCTAGGAATTTTGAATAGTCTGGGCTAGTGTATTGCATGTCAGTTACCACAGAAGTACAGCTAAGCCTTCATCTAGCTCTCCTACCTTCTTATTAAGTTCTTTCATATATATTTTTTTCATTATTATGTGTTTTCATATAAAAATACAGCAACCTTGATTCTTTTCATCCCCTAACATCTGCCTCACATGTTTTCCTTTCTAGCCTGTCTCCCTCTTGCCCCCACGTCCCCCTGTGTGTCTGGTCCATTAGATTCCACCCAGGACACCTGAATTGGCCAGTGCTCAGGCTCTCCTGGGGCCTGAATGGCCCACCAGTAGGTCAACTGTAGAGTAGAGAAGCCCCCTCTCTCCTGTCCCACACCAGTCCCACGCCGCCTCTCGGGGTGGGGCCGCATGAGAGAAAACAGACTACTGTCTGGTAATTCTTCTCCCCATCTTTAGCGATAGAGAAAGAAAAGGTGGCTTCAGACCCACCTCGCAGCCACGGCTACCCACAAGCCCCATCTACCCGCCTTCTCCTCTAAAGCACTGGAATTATAGGCCTCCGTCTCTCTGCCAGATGAATCTCACCCATGCACATTGCAAGAGTTCAAGCACTAATCAAATCGAGCTTTGAGAACAGTGCTATCAGGAAACTTGGATCCTTATGAATTTTCATCTTTCATTAATAACCGCGCTCACCTTTCTGGAGTTCTGGCCAGATTGACGCAATGGTGGGGCCTCCGCCAAGTGACGGCACTTCTTGGCTTCTTAGCTGTCATCATTCTGTGACATCATTACCCACCAGGGCAGCCAAGCCCGCTCAGAGCAATTCATTAAGGACCATGAATGGGCCTCTTCTTTTTTGGCTCTAATTTCTGACCCTTTTATAACATGAATCAGGGATCTTATGAATTAACTATAATCAGACTCTCTGGATGCCTCTCTGTTCCTGCAATAAGTAGCAGAGCCGGCCTGAAGCAGCAGGCTAACGTCCTTCCTATCACTTAGAACTTTAAGGGCTGGGGCTGGAGAGGTGGCTCAGAGGTTAAGCCTCCGCCTTGCAGGCGGAAGGTCCTGAGTTCGGATCCCAGATCCCACATATAGACGCCAGGCGGAAGCAGGGGCGGCCTGCGCTTCTGGTCCTGGTAGGGCGGAGCCTGTGAATCCCAGGGCAGAAGGCGGTGGAGGCGTCTATGGTGGTTCGCGAATTCGTCCGTGGTTCTACACATAGACAGACAGACACACACACACATACACACACATACACACACACACACACACACACGCGCGCGTGCGCGCTCACGCACATACACACGCATATGCACACAGTTGAATAAATAATAATAATAATAAAAAAAATTAAAAAAAAAAAGAACTTTAAGGGCTATGGGGCTCATGGTGGACATGATATGACAACGACGCTTTCCTGTCATGTCAGGTACATCCCGTCAGATCGCTGGCATGCACAGTCACATGATTGCACTGCCCGGCGCCCATGTGCCTGCTACCTAGCAAGATTTTGCTGTAAATGAATTTCATCTTATATTTTAATTTTCGTAAAACTGGTGAGTTAATGCGTTTTGCTAGCATTCGGGCACTACATCTTGGAGAATCTATTTGAAATCCATTTAGTGAGCCAAGGTCAGAAATCGAATTTTCTCTCTGACACACAGTAATGTTATTAATCTTTTAAAAATACTTTATCTGATATATTATATGTAATTATGATATATGTGATATATATCTTATATATATCATATATATATATGACATGAGTTAAAGTGAGAAAGAGTTTATGAGCAGGAAAACAAACTCAGTCACACAAGGGACACAGAGAAAATAAAATCATAAAATTAAAGATAGCATTTCAAGGAGCAAGAATGAAGAATTTCTATGTATCCCAAATTGGCAAAATAAATATGTGCAGGTTAATCACAATAAATCCCAAAGCCAGCAAAGTCTTGTAGAAGATTCCAGAGGATGCAGAGACAGGAGGACACAGTATGAAACACAGGTTCCCAGGAATCTGGTGCATCTGTATTTCTCTGTCGTCACACTGAGACAGGAAGTGCAGCCGAAGCTTCAAGTGCAGAGGAAGGCATCCAGCAATCCCGTAGTGACAATTGCAGACAGGCTCATTCAGAAACAAGGAAAAAAGAATATATTTTAGCTATGGAAGTACTTGTCGATATTACTGCCAGTAGGTAATAATAATATTTTTAAAAGATATTTTAGATTTCATAGCAGAGCTGCCCAAGGCCATTTTTTTGTGCAAGTCTGCAGCATATTTTGTGCACATCCCCATCACTACTGCCTTCCTTCTCCTCGCCCCTCCTCTTCCCCTTGGTCTCCTCCTCTTCCCCTTGGTCCCCTCCTCTTCCCCTTGGTCCCCTCCTCTTCCCCTTGGTCCCCTCCTCTTCCCCTTGGTCCCCTCCTCTTCCCTTAGTCTCCCCGGTTCTCCCAGAGAGTGTAACTGTTACTGCACTCTCATCTCTACATAGATGGTTCTATATATCTAAGTCTAGTCCACAAATAAGAGAAAGAATAATATTTGTCTTTCCGAAACTGTCTTAATTGTTACGATAGGGCTGGTGTTGAAGTTGCTCATCTCTGCGAGACAACACTCGAACACAAGAAACTTAAGGGGAGAAGGGGAATGGAATTGCTTGTGGCTCCTGAGTGGGAGACAGTGCATTAAGGTGGGAAGGGCCTGGCTGGCTGACCTCGCCTCACGCTGACTTCTCCCATCCACAATATGCCCACTGCACTTACAACTCAAAAACAAAACAAAACAAAACAAAAACAAATCGAAGCAGAAGCAAAACAAGCAAATCAATTACCTGAGAGACAAATAGTGGGAGACCTGAGGGGACCCACAGTCACAGTCCTGAGCCCAGATCTAGCCAGTGACCATGCTCACCATCTTGGCAGCCAGAGGTCTCCAGGATAAACGCAGATGGTGTAGAAGACAATGAGACACAGGTCACAATAGACCCGGATTAGAAGAGCAGGAAGGAGAAAAACTTTGCTTCAGGAACTGCTCAAAATATAATATCTGCTGTGAGTAATTCCTAATTTGACAAGAAATAATGAAATATGCAATAGTTGCATATGGGTAATTCCTAATTTGAAAAGAAACTCAAAAATATACAATATCTGCATATGGGTAATTCCTAGTTTGAAAAGAAACTCTAAAATCATTGGTAGAAAAGACAGGTGGAAATTGAAAACCTGCCTTGGGACATCTCAGCAGCTCCCAGTGTCCCGGCTGTCACAGTTTACTGGGAATGCCTGAGACCTGGGAGGAGATGACACGACACGGCATGGAAGCACAACTCGATAGGATTTGGAAACTTTATCTCATGGCGGACACCGAGTCTTCCGTTTCTTCTGCCCGTCTATGTAAACAAAGTCAAATTTTATTAGCAGGGGCTTGTCCTATGGATGAAAGGCTGAATGTCGGTGACAGGCTCAGTGGTACATCGTTTAAATCAAATTCAAAGCAGAAATCTCAGCAATCATCTTAAAATATACACCTTATTATTTTGAAAAATGATATTCTTTTTTCTAAATCATTTTTATTAATATTTGGTAGTCTTCTTAATTACAAACATAATGGGTGGTTGTCTCCAACTCCCTTCCTCCCCCTCAACATGTTTTTTCTTAATTTTGTTTTTATTTTTATTCTTTTACAATCCTATGTAGACAATGCATTTTGATCATAGCTACTTCTTTCTCCCTTCTGCTTCTCCTGGACATTTCCCTAGCATGTCATTATGTCCCACCTTTATGTCCTAGTTTTTAAATTGGACAATATAAAATAATATGTAAGTAATAAAAGGAAATACATAAAGGATATAGATAGTTATGATTGAGCTCTTAGTTCCACATGGCTAAGAACACATGATAAAGCTAAGAAGGGCAGTTCTGTCCATCTTCTGTGAGACTAAGTTCATGGTGTAGGTACACGGAGACCCAGCCACTTGGAGACGATCCCACTTGTGAGCGCACAGAGCCCTGACTCAGGGAGGCCGTCCACATTGGGAGCACATGGAGCCCACCCCAGAAGAGGCCTTCATGTTGTGAGCTGACCTGGAATTCAGGGTTCTGGCAGGCAGTGTGGTCTGTCAGGCTGTCAATCATTCAGCCAGTGTGGTCTGTCAGGCTGTCAATCATTCAGCCGTCTGCAGGTCGGACACTGACTGTAGAAATAATCTCACCTCCTCTCTGCCACCATCTGATGCATACGGGATGCAGCAGCCACATACGTGTGCAGAGCCTTTAGGGGCAGGTGAAAAATGGTATTCTTAAGCCCATGCTCCCTTTCACATGTAATTGAAACGACTTCCCCGGTACTGTGCTTCGAAAGGGCTCATTCATATCTGCTGCTCAGCTCTCATGTAAAACCTGGACACGCTCATTTTCGTAGCTTTGCTCGGGGAAGTGCCACACGCAAATGATGTGTAATCCTCTTGGAACCACCCAGGAAGTGGCATTTTAGTTGTCGTTGATTTTAATAGATAAGCTAGAGACACTGCAGAAGAAGGAAGTTACAAAGTATGAAGTCATCTGTGACTCCGCCGCACACTGGAAGTCTGGCACGGGCTCCGCCTGTGCGGACTCACAGCCTGCGCGTCCCGCTGGGGGCACATTTGTGTCTGTCTCTCCCTTCAATCTCTTCACATGAATCGCCCTATCCAGCAAACAGGATCATCCTCTAACGCTATTGTGCCTGGTTTTAAAACTCAAGCTACATCGCAAGTATTCTACTATAATTACATATTAGCCTTGTGTTTCTTTTAAGACATGATATTTGAGAACTGTATCCAGACTTTCAGGCATTTCGTGTATTTTCTTTTCTTCACCGCTCTCCATGTATCCCAGTCTTACACATCTTTCATGGGGTAAAAGTTTACATAATCCACAGGGAAATGTACAGGCCCAGTAGAACACACACACACACACACACACACACACACACACACACACACACAAACACACACACACACACACACACACACACATGCTGTTTCCACTGTGACTCTGAAATGCTCTCCTGTGGGTGGGCCTTACTGATCCTCTTCTGTGATTCCTACTTCCCTGGTATTTTACCATGAAAATGATCGAATGATGACTACGCGTATATTCATCAGGAGACAATGACACTAGTCATATTTCTGTAGATTCCATAGCATGGATGGAAGGGGGACCGGAGCTGCTCCACTGAGTCACGGGGGCGTCCAGGGGTAAAGCTTTGCTCTGGGAACGTGCACGTGGCCGTCGACCTTGTCTTATTCATGTCTTATTCATCGTGGCTTTTAGGCTGACAAATAGGAGCTAAATATCAAATAAGAGAAAATATTTCAATTAAAATCCACAAGCAAAGCTGTCATCTGTGCAGAAATCACAGGCCGCCTGGGCCAGACCTGCCCCACTCTCTCAGGGGACCAAGTGCAACCAGCCAGCTTGGTTGTGCAGAAGACAAACTGCTGCTGTAATCGCCGAGACAGGGCCACATACTGCGTCCTCACGACGTCACCAGCCTCTACTCAAGAAGCGTCACCAGGCCAGAAAGCTCCCAACTAGGAAGGCTTTGAGGTAAACTGACAGCAACATAGGGAAAAGGAAGCTGAATCAAGGAGTCAAAACACATGCACGCGCCACCCACCCCACACCACTAGCACCATGCCAAAGACCACACACACTACACCTCACCATACCACATACCACACATACACACAATACACATTCATTCCACTATGCCAGACATCACACACACACACCACCGTACTACATATCACACATACACATTCATACCATCATGGCAAACATCACACAAACACACTCATATACTACCATACCACATACCACACACACACACACAATATACATTCATACCACTATGCCAGACATCACACACACACACACACACACACACCACAACACATATCACATGTATACATAAACGCATACACATTCATACACATACACACCACTACCACCATGTCAAATACCACACACATATACACACACCCCATCATACCACATACCATACATACACACACACATCATGCCAAATACCACACACACTCACACAAACACAGCCCACTATACCACATACCACACACACACACACACACACATTCATACCACCATGCCAAACATTATACATACATAAGCACCACCACCACCACCATCATGCCAAATACCACACACACACACCATCACTACCACTATTACATACCAGGCCAAATATCTCACACACATACACATACACTACCACCCCTACCACCATGCCAAACATATAAATACAGGTGTAGACCACACACACACCCCCCACCACCATCATGACAAATATGATAAGCGCGTTACCTCCCCACACACATACACACAAACACACAGGCTTAAGCTGTTTTCATGTATTAACATTTTGCTTTTGATTAAGCTTCCACATAACAGTGAAAGATAAATGATTAATTTTCTCAAAAAGTACTATAGATGACTGTCATGGTTTGAAATGTGTCCCCCACAGTCTCATGTGTTTGGCAAGGCCATGGCACCTTTGAGAGCTGGGACCTTGCTGGAGGAAGGTGGTCACAGGGGGAGGGTCTTGAGGTGGATTAGTCCCACCTTACCTTCAGGAGCAAGCAGTCTCACAGCTCTGGGTCTCCAAGATGTCTGCAGTGACCTAGGCCTCCTCCAGCTTCAGCCACCAGCCATGCCGCCTCCGCTATGAAAGACTCTCTCTCCCCTCTGGAACCATAAGCTGAATAAATCTCCCTTTTTCCTTTAAATTGCTTGACTTTGGATGCTCTCTCATAGTAACAGACAAGAGTAATCATTACAATAACAAAGAACTAGAGGAGGAATATTTGAATTTCCAAACATGATAAAAAATGTTAATAGTTTTAAAAGTCAAAATACTAAAAAGGTAACAGTAGTTATAATTTGGGGAGAGTACAAGAAATGGGCATGCTTAGATATTACTGGTACAATATAACTAACACATTTAACAATAACTGATGAAAATAGTTATACTTTATATTGCCATTTCATCTCTTCAGATTTTCTAAAGAACATTCTGAAACACATGCACATTCTCCTCAAGGAATAAACTCACAGAGAACATAGAAAATGATTCCAGAATGGATAAACTGTTTAACGAAAATAAAAGAGTAATGTAAAATACATGACATTTATTTGTATGTTTATACAAACTGTATATTTAACAGTACGAAGTTATACACATATTACCAATTCTAGAAAGAAAAAATGCACACGTGCAAATTACAAAAGACTCTATCTCACATTAAGACTTTGCTTTGCTGCTCAGCCAATCATCGGTGATATTTTTCTTCCTTTTTTTAAATTCTACATGAATCACTGATGGCTCAGTAATCTACCAATTGCCACGTAGATTACAGAAACCGTGGCAGTGACCGTTACCTGCTCTTTCTCACAGCGGGTGGGAGATCGATCCTACGCATTCACCTCATTCCCAGAGCGAAGCATGGTGTCTGTCCCGTTGCTTCTGGTTGATGACAGTCTTGCCGTGCGCTGTACGGACCCGGACGCCCCAGGAACAGGTAGGGAGCGGACACAAGTGAAGGTTCTAGAAAGAAGTTCCAGCTGAACTCAAGAGCAGACACAAGAAGCAATGGCTGCTGCCTTTGGCACCCTGTAGGTCACGACCCAAAAAGCTCCAGAAAAGACACTCTGCTCTTGGGGAAGGGAAGGGCCTGCACTTGGCAGCGATTGGAAGAGAGCCCCAGAGAACCCCAGAGCTGTGTCATCAGAGAATTCTCTGGAAAACTCTGCTCCATTAAAAGGACAAAGGCCAAAATGTGGGAAGCTAATCTAAGTTAAGGATGTGTGTGATGGTTCACCAATACGTATGAAAAAGGTGTTTTAGTATAGCGAAATGCAAAAGACAGGTAAAGGCAAACACCATTCAAAGGACTGACTGTTGATGGGACTTTTACAAAAATTAATCTATTTTCCAAGTCTGCAGAGTTCTGTACTACACACTGCTAAATCCGTTCCTTTTATCCTACTTACCTACTGATAGAGATGAGAGAGAATAACTCTGTGTGTGTGTGTGTGTGTTTCAACATATTTTCATTGGTCCTACAACAATCCTAAGTCATGTCTTTGACTTTTTCTGCTTTATAGAATGTTTTGTCCAAGATAGATGAGATGACTGGTAAACTCTACCTCTACTGACAATGACTGTCATGTAAATGAAATCACAGCTTGGCAGTAGCGCTGATGTCACCTCTTTGTTTCAGTGTGACCCCTGTTTGCGGCTTCATAATGGCAAGTCACCCCAGGAAAGTGACCACATCCCTGTGTTCAACTGCAGACATTATCAGGGCCTTGGCTGTGCCCACAGCTGCCACCACAGTGTCTCGGTACATCCATTTCCCATTGAGCACCGCAAAGGGGAGGAGGCGTTGTGATGGCTGCCTGAACCTCAGGACAGGTGACCCCCACGTGGGGCATTGCTGACTCTACCCTGCAGCTCTGCCTCGTTTCTTCTCAGTCATGGAGGCTAGGTTAGCATCAAAATCTTCTTGCTGCAGGAAGGGGATGCAGCAAACAATTCTGGGGAGCTGGTGTCTCTTCGCGTTCGCAGTTCTAGGGCGCAGTCTTCTGTGGAAGCAGGGCAGTTATGCCAACGTCAGGAGCGTGGAGGGAACCACCCACACTGTGGGCACAGGGAAACCTGAGAGAGGAACGTACTTTCCAGCTGCCACTCCATCATAATCAACCAGTTCTCTCTCCACCTCGCCCTCTAGGGGATGGTCCGCCATTACGGCGCAGGTCTTCCTACAGCCGTTAGGTCATCTGTCCCAACGCTTGCCTAACTTAGTAACACTTCATAGCCGCGCCTAAGGGCTCAGCCTTCAATCCTCAAGTGACACGTAACAAGTAGCTAAGTAGCTTCCCCCTCTGTATCTCCAAATGCACGCTACTCTAAATCACGTTACGGTACTTAGTCACGTGCTTTATACTGTTAAGATTGAGAACCAAAAGCTCAAGTTTTTCTGTAACTTTGAGAAACATGCAATGAACATGTCAACAACTAGGGCCTCCCCACCTCCCTGAGCTTCATGCCAACATCGACCTTCATCGCGCCATCAAAGTCAGGCCGTTTTCAGACACAGTTTCATTTTTTACATATGTAGGTGTTGGTATGTATGTGTGTGTGTGTGTGTGTGTGTGTGTGTGTGTGTGTGTGTGTATAAAGGGGCACTGTGTGGAGACCCAATGGTGACTTCAGGAATCTTCCTGAATTGCTCTATCTCCTTATGGCTTTGCTCTGGGGTCTCCCAGACTCGGCCTTCCAGGCACTACTTTACACCTCCAGGATTTTTGCTTGGGATCTGGGATCTGAACTCAGGTCCTTCTGCTTACAAGGTAAAGACTTAAGCCCTGAGCCATCTCTCCAGCCCCAGCTTTGAGTTTTATTTTCACTTGTTTCTGTACCTTACATGCTGCTCATATTGACTTACATACTCCTTTTAGTTTGGGTTTTCCTTCTATAAAATGACAAGAGAAATTTTTTAATTAATGTAAACCATAAGAATTACCTGATGCAGTGATACTTTTCTAATACTTAATGTAAAATGTATTTGGTATGTATAAATATAACATTTGTAATATTTAAGAGGATGAGTACCTTTTATAAACTATATATTTCTATAAATACATTTTATGTATAATATAATCATGTTTCCATTTTTGATATTTGAAGTGAAGAATAAAAGACACCTTTTCAAAAATCACATTAACTGTATATAGTTAATGCATACAAATGCAAAACTCATTGCATTAAGAACATGCCCCAGCTTTACTAATTTTTCCAATGCAAAAATGCATTTCTTAGTTTCATGTATATGAACATATGTGTACATGTATGAACATGTGTGTATGTATGAAGGTTCTGTGGACTGAATTCAGGTCCTCAGGCTTGTACAGCAAATACTTTATCAACCGAGCCATCCCCAGTACCCCAGAAAAATATTTTAAATACCATGTGACTTCTTGCTGCCACCCTATGAAAATCATCCAGCACAAGTCACAACTTCCTCTTTTGTGCTTTAGATTGAACGTCTGGCCTTAGATGCTCTCACATCTCAGGTTTAGCAATCAATGATTCTAGAATGCATGTGCCCTTACCAAGCTCAGCTTCCTCGAAGTGGGGTCTTGCAGAGCAGATGGGGTTTAATGAAGTAAAGCCCAGTGTGTAAGGGAGTCTTCGTTTCATGGGCCCCGGATCACTGCCTTGGCAGGTGGAGATGAAAAGTGCATTAACACGACGTCCCCAAAGTTATTGAATTCCTTCTGAGGAAGGCAGTCTGCAATGAGAATTTTGTAGCAGATTTCGGTGAATTGAGCATCATAACACATAACCTGTACCTGACACAGGAACGAGGTTGCTCTCAGCAAAACCGACTTTTCCCGACACGGTGGGGCCCATCCTCTCCCTTGGCTGCGGATGCGTGCCACTTCTGTGATTTTCACGGGCTGCGACTGACGAGGGCAGCCTCCGCTGTGGTCACGTGGGGCGCCTGCATGCGGGAGGGAAGAAATCTCTGGCCAGTGGAGACTGTATTCACCAGAAGGCCAAACCATCCCATATTGTTTATATTACCTTTCTTAAGCTAATTGATGGTCTTTCTTCTCGAGCCTCAGCTGTGTAGGACCTCATAAGAGACATTTGTTGGAAAAGTGTTAAAGAACTGAGGGGAGGTGACTCCTGTCTCCTCAAATATTAATCATTTTCTCATGCTGAAAAATTTGTGGTTCTCTAATAATTTTGAAATATGTCATAAGTCACTTGGTTTTGGCACATAGGCTTCTTCTATAAGAGAATTCTCAAGTGTTATGTCTGTGGTGGCCCAAGGGTGACATCAGGAATCATCCTGGATTGTTCTTCCACTTATGTTTTGCTCTGGAGTTTCCTAGACTCTGCCTTCCAGGGCTAGAAATTCAGGCTGCCACCATGTCTGCCTGGCATTTTTATGTGGGATTTGGGATCTGAGCTCAGGTCCTTCTGCTTGTGAGGCAAGGCTATTACCCCTGAGTCATTTCCTAGCCTGGTCATTAATCATTTCAATCAATAGTCACTTTCCAGTGCTAGAAGCAAAGATCGTACGGTGTTAGGGTGTCCCTTCCAGAATTGGTCCCCTCCTTCCCCAACTCTTATCTGCTCAGTCACCCCTAGTGACTGTTCTTGAGCAAGGACATGTGGGGTTGGGTTCCCCATGTATGCTGCATTTTGCTTCGCATGATGATCCCCAATTCTTTCCATGTTGCTGAAATGGCATGATTGTTTATTTCTTGGCGGATAAATAATATTCTGACATTACCTGTATAGTGTAGTTCTACACACAGCTAGGTATGTTACATTATCTTTATCCTGCATCTGTGATTCTACGCTGCATCCTGTTGATTCTGTACTGTGAATCTTCTATAGTAGGTATGAACATTCTTATTTTGCTGCTTTTAACCATGTAGGCAAAAGTGCATGGGATGAGTTACAGGACCACAAAGATCCTATGATGAATCTCTACGTTATTCTCCATAATGATTGTTCTAATTTATATCCCCACCCGTGACACACAGGAATAACTTTACCTCCAAGTCCTCGCCAGCATTTGTTGTTCCCGTTTTAAATATTCTACTTGGAGCACAGTAGCCGCCTCCTGCAGTTTGGATTTGCATTTTCCTGTCATGATGGGAATGATAAGCACTGTTGTCAGTCAGTGATTTGCATGTTTTCAGTTGAGAACACGATGGTCATCTGGATGCTTCACCTGAATGGATGTCGTTCAGCTCTTAAGTTCCTGTATAACCTGAACATTAAGTCCTTGCTGGGTGAATAGCTGGACGTTATGTTCTCTCACTCCGTACACTGTTTACTCAACGTGTGCACTTTCCTCCCTCAGATCTTTAGCTCCATGTAGCCCTTAGTGCACATTTTTGCTTATTGCCTGTGCCTTTGGCACCATGTCTATAACTGTGCACCGAATTCTTCCCCCTGTTGCCTTGTAAAAAGTTCAGTTTCAAGCTTTCTGTTCCGGCTTGTGATTTCGGGATGACGTGTATGCACTGCGAGGAGTTTCCTGGTTTCATTCTTCTGCATAGTGCGTCCGCCTCACTAGCACCATTTGGAAAGACGTTTACTGTTGGCCCAGGTGTCTTTCTGGAGCCTTGGTCGAAAGTAAGTGGTTCGTGTGAACACGGACCAGCTTGGGGTTCTGATTCGTCCTGCGGTGACGACCGTCCACGCTGCTCATTGTCGCATCACTGTAAGGTCTTCGTCCTGTGCGCGCAGGGAGGGGCTGGGTCTGCAGTCTGACTCCATCCGTACTGTAGATGTATTTTCATATCCCTTGGATATCAGAATAATGCTCTCATCAGGCACAAAGTTCACCAAAGGTCCTCCATTTCTCTCTCTCTCTCTATGTCTGTATCTCTGTCTCTGTGTCTCTATCTTTCTATCTCTCTCTGATTTGTGCTTGATTTGTTCCCACTTTGTTAGTCTTTTCTGGCTTTTTAAAACTTGCCTTGAGATCCTTTCCTGTTTTCATGCGTGATCTGTTGTTATAAACCTTCTTCATAATTCTGTCCTTTCTCCAGCCTTTAAATACGTTGTGTTTTTATTTTCACTTTTCTCTAGAAATCGTTGAACTCTCTTCTAGTGTCTTCCATTGCTCAGTTGGAAGCATGTTCTCCAATTCCTGTGTGTCCACAGACCTTTCATTGATGGCGCTGTGTGTTCTTACTCCATGCTGATTTTAGAAGATATATGATATGGCTTCAAGTTTTAAGATTTACTAATCTGTAGCTTTCTGTACAGTATATCCCAGATATGACCCACGCACTGAGAAGAATTGTCATTTTTTTTCTACCAGATGGACTATGGGCACTTGTTTATCAGATGGACTGAATGTGCCTATCTGCTCAGTGCTTTTGCGCTGTGGCTTGGGTTAGTGCCAGTGCTTCCTGGTTGATTACCTGTCTGTATCTTCTGTCTCCTGAGGAAAGGTGTGAGGTAACCATCAATATATATCACAGTCCATTTCTTCCTTCAGATCTAATATTTGCTTTATACATTTGTAACAGGATTCCATGTTAGGTGCATGTATATTTACACCAGTATCTTATGTATATATATATGTATACACACACACACACACACACACACACACACACACACACACACACACACACACATATATATATATATATATATATATATATATATACTGTGACCTTCTTTGTTTCCTTTTACATTTTCTTCCTTAAAATACCTACTGCGAGATCAGGAACGTTTGCTTTCCTTTGGTTTCCATTCGTTACTCCACCGTCTTTACCAACTAACTTAGCTTCTTGTAGGCAGTATATAGCTAGGTTAGAATGGGAAATGTAAGTTATTGATAATGTCAAATCCTGGTAAACAGAGTCAGAATATAGACCAGTTGTTGAATATTAAAATCATATTGAATAATAAAGAAGATCAATAAGTACTGGGGAAACAGTTCTGTCAGTAAAGTGTTTGCCAAGGTCCTGAGTTCAGATCTCCAGAACCCACATATGAGAGCCAGAGTTGATGGTCTTCTCATTCCCCCAGGGCTGGTGACGTGGCACCTCTGGCCGCACCCGGCCAAGCAGTCTAGACTTTTGGCAAAAGACGCCCATTTCAAACAAAATCAGGGAAACAGCTCCTGAGAATGAGCACCTGAAGTTGAGCTGTGACGTGCACTGTCCACACGTGCTTACAACACACAAGGACACATACAAGCACAGAAAGACACACAGATGATCACACACACCATATACCCAATCACATACATAAATACTGTACACACAAGCACGGACACATGAACACAAACACATGCACATACACAAGCGTATGCACATATACAAGCACAGAAACACACAAGCATACATATACACACAAATGCACAAGCGTACATACATATAAGCACACTGGCACATCCAAGCCTGCAAATATTAGCAAATATGTGCACACTCACAGAAATGCATACATATGCACACACACACACAGGTGTAAGCACAAATATACAACCAGATGTTTCAGTAAAAAACAAAATGTTTTTGCCCTATGATTAGGGACAAAGCAACAATACCTACTCCCCAGTTTCTCCTGCTGGATGTACATTGGACAAAGTGGATAAATAAAAAGCAAAATAGCTAAATACATTTAAGTAGGAATGGGAAAAGTAAAATGGCCTCTATTTTATATATCATGGCGCTACACAGAGATTATCCATGGAAACACGAAGCAGCAGCACACGCCTGTTGTCTCGGCACTGGAGAGTAGAAGTTCTGAGTTCCAGGAGAGCTTGTGACACATCAGGATCCTGTCTCAGAACAACAGCCCGGGATGCCTCTGAGAGTCAGGAAATTCAAAGGACTCAAGTACGAAACAGTACAGTGTAGGAGGACTCACACTTTCTAACTTGTAACTTTACTTGTATTATTACATTAGCACAGGAAATAGGATTGGAAAATGGCTGGGCGGGTAGGCGCCTGCTCACAAACATGGCATCCTGAGCTTGACCCCAGAAAGCCCATGCAGTATGTTTGTGCTTTCTCTCTCTCCGTGTCTCTCTGTGCTTTGTCTTCTCTCTCATTTCCCCTCTCAAAATAAGTAATGTGTTTTATTTAAAAAGAATATATTCATGATAAAAATAATCCATGAAATGTTAATGATAAAATATAGAATATTATATACATTATAAATAAATGTATATATTGAGTGTATTACATGTATTACATGAATAGAGTCAAAAGACTGAAAGTCTGGAAAAAAATCTTTTTATCAATATCTGGCTCTTGATGAGAAATCGAAAGGATTCAGTTGAGAAAGCACAGTTTGTACAAGTGTCTCTGGGACAGATGTGCAGGTCCACATATAGAGAAGGAAGGTGATCTCTACCTCACGCCACAGTTAGAAGGCAGAACACAGCAAGGTCGCTGAGCGCATAAAGAAACAAGAACTCCCATAGCGTGCCATGCAGAGTATCAGTCATGCACACACCTTGGAAGTGGCCTGGGAACCCTTAGAATATTCACATAATTACATACCCAGACCCTTCCCTCCTTGGTATGCAGCTAGGGTTGATGAAAACATGAGGTCTTCACAAAGTTTTATTCTCAAACGTCATAGGAACAATATCTTTGCTGGAGAAATAATGTCTATCAAGTGATGCGTGGAGGAATAAACCAGAATTTTACACAGGAGAGAGAACGGGAAGGAACAAGGATAGGTGGGTTAGGAAGGGGGAGGGGGAGGGGGAGATCAGTCATTCAGCTGACAACTTTCAGAATTTATTTTTTTCCCTTCTGCCATGTGCATCCTGGAGATCAAAGTCAGGTGGCCAGGTTTGCACACAGGTGTCTTTACATGCTGCATTATCTTATTGTCATTCACACATGTTGAATTTTCATGGGCAAACTCTATTTAAAAATATATGAAAAGAAAGGTTTTCAAACATCAATTCTAATTCTTTGCTTTGAGAAAATTTTCCTTTTTCAAAAGCTTTTCGTTGTCTCTGCTTCATTTCTAATTTTCATTTTTAGAAAGAAAAGTGCTATTAAAGCTAATATGTAGCAAGAAAGTTTCATACAGGAGTATACATGGCTATAGAAAAGATAGCTAGGTTACGGGGATTCAATTCACCATGATTTCTAGCTCATATTCACACTCATATTTTGCTATATTTTCATTATTTTTTCACTCCCTGAATACAGAAGTAAAGTAAATGGGTTATTAGTAGGAGTAGAAATATTTTCTGAATGACACACTGTTCACATGATATTATGAACATTTCTACAAATGTTCCCTGTCATTTTCAAAGATGTGGCAGGATGCAAACTTCAAAAGTTGTCAACAATGTCAGTATTACAAACTGCGAAACTAAATTCAAGGTCATGTTTTAAAATTCATGCAGTTGTGATCCTTAACACTATTAGGGAGCACACTAGGAAATTAGGCAGTTGTTCAAGTTGTATTTTGCTATAATAACTTAGGAATCCCGCCAGCCCCAAATGGCCCGAGTTGCTGAGCTGCGTGCTCCGTGTTCTGGAAGCTTCCTCTTTGGCACTTGTCACTGGAGACTCAATCCAATCCCATAAGATGAGGCATGTTTGCCTTTTTCTCCCACAAGAAATACTGCAATTCTTCTTACTGCGATTGCCAGTATCTTGAGAGAAGGACCCCGAATTCTGAAGCCCTTATGACAAAGGCAAGATCACGAGAACCTCTAAATCACTTGATTCATTTGAACAGCAGTAGAATGGAAAGCAACTGTGTGACTGAGTTCTCTTTGCCATTTCCATATATAAGGGGAACATACGTGTGTGTGTGTGTGTATATGTGCGCGCGCGTGTGTGTGCGCATGCTTTCCCATGTGCATGAATAGGTGCATGCATGTTGGAGGCCTGAGGTTGATCTCTGGAATCATTCTCAGTCATTCTCCTACCTTATTCTTTTTAAAACAGAGTCTCTAATGAAACTCAGAGCTGGCTGATAAGTCTACTTTGGCCCAGCCAGCTTGCTTTGGGGCTTCCCAGTCTCCACCTTCCAAGGCCAGAGTTGCAGGCAGACTGCCACACCCACCTGGTTTTTATGTAGGATTTGAGGCTCCTAATCCCCGCGACCCTTTTGCTTGGGTGACGAGGCTTTACCTTTGAGCCATGTCCCCAGCCTTGTCCGGGACTTCTCAGCATAGTCTTGGGAGACCCACGGACTCCTTGGGTCTGGCCCTGTGGGTTTTGGAACTTCTACACACACCTTTCAGTTGTGTGCAAGAGAGTAATTGAGCATCGTTGCTCCTCTGTGGCTTTTCTCTTTCTTGGGTTTCTGAAGCATGATCTCCCGGTGCCTTCACTGGGTGCCGAAGGTTCCACGATGGGACTCCACAGCTCTGTGGAAGATCCGTCCACGTGTCACAGGATTAAGCGTGGATGCTGGTCCCAGCTCCCAGCTCAATGTCCTCTTGGTTCCCGGAACTCAGCATACAAACTACTTGACAGGTAGCCGATCCAACAGCCGGTCCATTGTCTTTCTGTTCTTCAAATGAAACCAGAGGAGCCGGAAGTTGGAATAACGTATTTTCCGGTACCCTAAAGTCCCTGCAGAAGGGTCTTTGAATCTACATCTTCAGCACACGTATCAGCGACCTTTGTCTACTCCTGATAGAAGGGGAAAGAAGCCTGCCCCCTGCCTGCTGCTGTTTGAATACTTTGTGAAGGGCCTTTCTACACCTTAGTTTATAGACATCTTTCTTGCCTCTGGTGGGCCCCCCCTCGTGTTTGAAAAGTGCATTTTCATATGCTCAGCTGACTTACATTATATTAACTAAGCCCTCTGCTATGCAAGTTGCTAGCAGGTTTATATTTTTTTTTCTCACTCATACTAAACTATGACCCAAAAGATTAAGGAATCAAATAAAACATTCTTAACAATGCACATTTATGCACCACCAATACAAGGAACATGTATTTTTATATGAGAAATGCATGCTACTGTTAGAGAAGACCTGTTCGTAAAGTCATAACATTGTCTTATTAATAACTGTTATCGACATTGAGCAGAGTGCAAAACCACACATGACCATTCCCATGACAACTGTGTCATGGGGGGGGGTGTCATTTAGCAAGGTGGCATGTGTTCTGTGTATCTGTAGCAGGCTAGAGTCTGAACTCTGAGAAAAATAGACTTAAGCCAGCAAAGAAAAAAAAAGAAACATGCATATGAAGTTACACCCCTGGGGAACCAGAAAGACTGTAATTACATTGCTTCCTCCTAAAGCATTCAAGGATGTAAACGCTGCTGGGAACTGAATGCTTAGGGGACCCTCTCTCCTCTCCCTCCGTCTGAACATTCAAAAGGTGGAGAAGAATATGTTCTCACCCTCCTCGGGCTTTATGCTGAGACCATAGGAATTCCTCCCCCTTGCGCGCTCCTTAGCGATTATGATGCTGGAGGCTGGAAAGTGGATTCTCAGAAAGGCCTTCTTGCAAGGGGGGCGGGAGGGGGACGCCATCCCAGTCTGACAAATGACAGGCATTGTGGGGTGCAGAAGAAAAGGTATCTTGGTCTCACACCAACGTAGCCTTTCTTCTCAAATGACTATTTGCGGCAGCTGAGCAAGATGATAAAGGGCGGGATCACACAACACCTGAATGGAGACGAGTGTGCTGATCACTCTCCCGCCCTCCCCGTCCCGACATTGATGTGTGGGAGAACCCACTGCAGGTGTGCTGATTGTTGAGTGGAAAGGGGACTCTGTGTAAGGCAGCTTCTCACATTAACTGGGACTCTGTTCTCTAGAGAGTCACGCTTAAGAAGTCATTGTCTCTGGGTTGGAAGTGCGGAGGTGTCTACAGAACCCACATCCAGAGATAAGCTCATGGAACTTGGAAACGTTGTCTGGAGGGGCCGGGTAAAACACTTGCTATGCAAGCAAAAGGAACAGCTGAGCAGCTCTGGGCTTTAGTAGATACCTTGCCTCAAAAGAATAAGGTGGAAGGGCAATCAAATGATTCCCTATGTCGACCTCAGGTCTCCGCGTGCACACGCAAGCATGTGAATGAATACCTGTATGCCCACACATTTGTAAGCATGCGTGCACGCCCCACATACACACATGCGCGTGAAAAAAAAGGTTCATAGAGAACTAGAAATAGGTTCCTCTTTTTCTTCCTAAGTACCAACAATAATATAAATGATAAGACATTTCCTTGTCTGTGGACACCTCCGTACTTCCAACACAGAGACAATGAGCGTGTCTTAAGCATCTCTCCCTAAGAACAAAGTCCCAGTTAACGTGAGAAGCTGCCTACACAGACCCCTTTCCACTCCAGCAATCAGCACACCTGCAGTGGGTTCTCCCACACATCAATGTCGGGATGGGGAGGGCGGGAAAGTGATGCACATAGAAAAAAATGCTTTTGCTGTTATCTGCATACATGTGTGTGTGTTCAAGTATTTGCATGTGCACCTGTGTACATGTATGCAGACACCCGAGGTCGCATCAGGCGCTGTTTCTAGAGTATTCCACCTTTCCCTTTGGAAACAATGTCTCTGTCTCGCCAGCCTGGAGCTAGCAGATGAGGTAAAGATGGTGCGCAGCCAGTGAACCTCAGGGATCCCCTGTCTCTCCACCTCAGCACTGGCTTTGTAAGCGTGTACCGCCACATGTGGCTTTTCAGTGTGTGGTCTGGGACTCAAGTTCAGGTTATCACGCCTATGAGGCAAAT
Organism: Typhlomys cinereus; assembly: GCA_023101885.1. NCBI lineage: Eukaryota > Metazoa > Chordata > Mammalia > Rodentia > Platacanthomyidae > Typhlomys > Typhlomys cinereus. The sequence goes on from JALPQD010000445.1 coordinate 94,711, forward strand.
GCTTTACCGACTGAGCTGTCTTCCTAAACCTGCACGTGTGGCTTTTAAAAAATAGCAATAAACGGGTTTCCGCCATATTTTAAAGCATCCTGAATTCAGACGCGATGTGACTGGCTGCTTTCCTCTGCCCAGCCACAGCCACAGATGTGTTTACTTCGACACCCTCACCAGTGGACCGCAGCCTCCAGCTCTGAGCTGAAATAAGCCCTTCTTTCCTCTTTCGGCTGCTTTGGGCAGGTGTCTGGTCACAGTCGTGGTCCAATAGGAAAGGGGCTGTTAGAGATTCCCATCCAGAAGGAGGAAGGCTCTGTCATACAAAAGCGTTGCTCAGAATTGCTGGTCCCTAATGGTGATAAAAGGACAACTTGACTCACGGTAACATTGATTTTAGTCTTTTGCGTCTTTCTTATTTACTTGTATTCTTCAAGAGTCGTATGCATGACCACAACACATTTGTAAATTTCGCCTCTTGCTCCCCATCTCCATCTTCCCATTTCCCACTGCAAGCCGCCTTCTTACCAATCTTCCTCCCATTTCCATATCTCTTTGTATGTGTGGTGCGCCGAGCTTGATCTGACTGGCCTTTGATAGCACCAGCCTGTGCCCTTGCTGGGGCATGGATGATAAGCAATGGGCATACCATTGCGGAAAGTAGCTCCCCTCTGCACCCCACCATCCAGCCTCAGCCCTCACCAGTCCCTCTTGAGGTCGTTCCCCTCAGTAAGTGAGATCTTGCGTGGGTCCTGCAGAAGGAAACACGGCTGCATGAGGTTCAGGGATGAGCTGGCACTGTCGTGTCTGGAAGTTGCCGTGTGACAGCACTGCCTGTTGCTGTCAGGTGATCCGCATGGTCTCGGGCCTCAGCAGACCCTTCAGCAAGCAGACAGCGAGCAGTTCTTCCAGCTAAAAGCTTTTGAGAGCAGGGTTAGCCGCAAATCCCAAGACTTCCTTTGCAGACAACTCCTCATCCCAACCTTGTCACACTGGATATGCTGACACTTCTTGGGGTCGCTGTGCACCTCACAGGGGGGTTAGTAGTAGCTCCACTATGCCCATTGTGCATCAACAGAGCATCCTACCAAGTAAGGCCCAGAGAGTCTCTGAGCACTGGCAGATGTCCTCTGAGGCAAAAGTGTCCAGAGTTGGCAGAGAGAGCTTGGCTTTTGCTTGCTTTAACATTCAGCAAATTGCTGTTCTAATAATATAAAGACTTTAAGGGTTCCATAGGAAGAACTGCTTCTCTTATTTTATGTATCCAATTCAACTGATATCCATAGTTTAAATTTTTAATTAGTTGAATATTGTTGGTACTCGCTTATATGTCTTCCAATTTCTGTTGTGGTTTGAATGTGAGTTGTCCCTCAAGCTCACGTGTTTGCACGCTTGGGCCCCCAGATGGGTGGTGCTGTGTGGGACTGAGAAAGAAGCCATAGGAGGCGGTGCCTTGCTGGAGGAAGTATGTCAATGGGGGCAGACCTTCAGGTTCTATAGATTGTACCACTTCCGGTTCCTTCTGTGTGCTTCTTAAGTGTCACCTTCCACATTTGCTGACATGCTTCCCTGTGCTGATGAACTCTCTCTCTACTGTAAGACAAAATGAAAATAAACCCTTTTTCTGTTAAGTTACTGTGGTCGGAGAATTTATCATGGCAAGAGAAAACCAATGGTTAACATATATGTACCAAAGAAAGAAAGTTCAATAGATGCAAAGCAAATGGTGATAAAACTGAAAAGAGATGCAAAAATGAACTCCAATAATATGCAAAACATTCAGTATCCATCCCTTAATAAACAAATAGACAGAAAATCATAAAGCATATAGATTAGAACAGGATCTCTATGTAGCCCTGATTAACCTTCAAACTACCATATACGCCACACTAGCTCAGCCTCCTGATGCCTGGTCTTGGAGACTTGAGGCCCCCACCATGTCTGCCTTGGAAGTATATTTTGAAGGGGAGCATCATCTTCTTTGTTTCTACATATGGGTGGACGGGCATCAATCGAGAGAGCAAATAGATTTATGCATCTCAGGGATGAAATGCAGCTACCCCTGACTGTACAGAAGAACCTGTGTTCTCAACCGATTCGTGGGAAACTGATAAACACTGATGTGTTCTACATGATTACAAATCCTGGGACCAGTTTCTTTTCATATATAGCATTGCAAATACATTGAAAGTCTGCTTTCTGTGTAGTATATGAGCGTGTTGAGTAATGAAAGTAGTTATCTTCTGAATGAACTTGAGGTTGTAATGGATGCTTTAGAGATGCTCGTGAAATAGTGGGGATTTCCAGGTATGAAGAGGAAAGTCACAGCAAATAGGTGAGCAAGGGCGGGGGAGCCCCAGAAAGGCTCTGGTTTTAGGAAAACTAAAGAAACTGTGTGAACTGCAAACTAACACCCTCCTTTTTTACCCCAAATCTTACAGAAAGTCTAATAAATCCATTTAAAATTTTTATTTGTGTTTGTGTGCTATGCCTGCGAGCACGTGGGCAATGGCGTGCATGTGGAAGATAAGGCCAGCTCTCAGGAATCACTTCTCTCTTGCCACCCTGTGGGGCTGGTCCTCAGGGAGTCAGGCTTATACGCCAGTCCTGTACACACTGAACCGTCTCACTGCTCCAAATCTGTGTGTGAGTGTGTGTGTGTGTGTGTGTGTGTGTGTGTGTGAGTGTGTGTGTATGTGTATTTAAAACCAGAGTTAGTCTTGAAACATGGGCCAAGATGATGCAGGGCAGAGCTCTAGGGAAGCAAGAAGACTCAAATGCAAAAACTAGGAAGTTAACATACTGAGGAGAGACAGTAAGATCGCCAATGTGCACACAAATTGCATCATTTTTAAATATTCCTGTATTAGATAGAGAGAGAGAGATAACTAAGAGAGAGAAAGAGAGAGTAAGCACATATGTCCCATGATACTTGGGTGGAGATCAGAAGACAACTTTCAAAGGTCAGTTCCCAACGTCCACTGTGTGGGCTTTGTCAGGATCAAATTTAGGTCGTCAGCTTGCAAACAAGTTCCTTACTTGCCAGGTCTCTCATAAGCCCCAAGACTCTGAAGTGGAAGAAATGGATGGTGACTATGAAACCACAGATATATACAGATGTTTAATAATCTTAAGGATCACTTTTGTCTCTCAACAAAGAAGATTAGGGTGCCAGGCATCCTTAGCAAGATTTCAGTGGGGCATAGAAGTGCCAGTTAATGGTGATAATATACTTACCATGTAATGAAGCATAGTGAAAATAAAGGAAGTGTTGGCATAAGATAGACTGACATTTCTTTTCTTACCCTTTCTTGTTCCATTTTGAGTAAAATATAGTATGTTTCCAACATGACAAGATGCATGCCATTGGTTTGGAGAATTGAGCTCGCGTATGAAAAACACCCACAGGAGGTCAGGTCCAAGCCATCAGCTGAGACCATCGACCTCTGTGAGAACAGCAACAGAGACGGCCAGAATCACAGCCTTATCAATACAGACCCGTTATTTCTGCAGCTCATGCATAATAAGCTAGTTCTGGTTATGGTACAAATGAGAATGAGAAACATAACCAGGCCCGGGGCAGATCTTAGGCACATGTGCTTCTTTCTGTGCCACCCCACATCTTAGATGGGGTTCATTACCTATAGTCACATCTCCCCCTTTGTATTTCAAAATGAGACTATTTCTCATTGTTGTCTTTTTGACACGTCAATGATGATCCACTCAGTCCCTTGTTTTCAGTAATTCTCAGATGAGAACAGTCCCCTGTTCTCAGGGAAAGTCCTTCCCCGCATACGTGAAGCCAAATTCTACCCTCATGTGATGGTTTCTAATATCCTTGTAAATAAAGCTATGTCAAAGTCCACCTCAGCCTGTGGGAGCCACTTCCTTCTGTGATAATCCTGTCTGCAAATGCTAAGAACTGGATGGAGTCCAAATGGAAGGCAATAGGGGGTGGGGGTTCTGGTATCAAAGATGCTTGATGTCTCTATCCGCAGCCTTGTGTTCACATCCAGAGCTCCTGTTGATGATCTTGTACGTCACGTGTGTATGTCCCCAGAGAAGAGCTTTAACCTTCCCGTTCCTCTCAAGGGTGCACATTCTATCTTAACATATTCTCATTCTCAAATAGCATGTTGACAAAGAAGGCTGTTTTGAGATGTTTTGCTTTAAGACACTCTAAAAACAGTGCCTTTGGGCACTTTTACAATGAAATTAACCAGGTCAGTTTACTTAATGCAAAACGATGCTGTCAATGAACGGACAAAGTACCGAGATAGTCCTAGAAAGCTGGATTGTTGGAAAATACAAATCGTGCCATTCGCTGAGGACTTGAAATGTCATCACGCTTGCATGCAACTAGTGTGCCACGGACAAGTTCTTGCTTCGTTCGAACACCTGCCATGTATAAAATAAGTTAAAGCCACAGAAATACTCAATGTGAGGGATCACGCGGTGCCCTGGAATTGTGAGAACTGAATTAACCACGGCTCTATTCTATTCCAGGCTCCCTGTGTCTCTATTTTGATTTCCTTACATAGTACTTAATGCTTAATTCCCGTTTCCCTTTTAGTCACGTACGGCTGACTTCTTGAGGGAGGGTATTTTGATTCACGTCTAAATTTCCTCCCTGCTAAAGAAGCTTCCGTGTCTTCTGTCAGAAGGAGACATACCTTATCACCTTCTTGTCTATTTAACATTTCAAGATTTCCCCCCTCCCTCTTTTCCTGTCTTGAACCTAATGAGCAAATTATCTAAAAATAGATACGTTCATCATTTGACAAAATGTCGCATCTTCTCCAGATTGGGGGCCAGTGTAACTGCAGGAGACATGTGTCTGGCAGACGTTGCGATCAACGCCACGGTGAATTCCACTGTCTACGGGAGGCAAATCCTTGTGGCTGCCGTTGCCGTGACTGCATCTCCTCTGGGACCCTGGATGGAGAGATTACCTGTCACCAAAATCCAGGCCAGTGCCTTTGCGAGGCAAGCGCCCTCGGTATGTGTAACGCTCCACTTTACAGTCACGTCTCTATTACCTTCTGCAAGAAATCCTCCGATGTGATGTCTCAACCGAGAAGTCAGGCAAATTCTCCTTGCTCAAGGCTGGCCAGGGAAAAAAGTGTTTTTGGATAAAACTAGCTGTCTAAAAATGATTAAATTAATAATTCTATCAAACCACCGCTTGAAGCTGAGTTTAATCAATCCTTTAGAAGTCTCCTTCTTGGGTGTCTGCATTAGTTCACACAGACCCGCACTAATAAGTCATAGAAAAATATAATTTGCTTACTGCATAGATGTTCCTTTTAGAAAATTAGCACTTTTTCAACATGCTTTATACTTAATGAGCTCTAAGCAAATCATTTCCATGCTAGTCCCCTTAATAGGCCAAAATAAATGGATTTCTTCTTTTTTTCAAAATATTCTGTGCTACAGACAGGGCCCTTTGTGATAAATCTTAGCATTTTTTTTCCTGGTCTATTTCTTTGAACTATTTCTATGAAATGCTAAGTGAGTCAGCATAGTTCACAGATCATGTGCACTGCCAGGGTTACTTGTAAACGGACGCACGATTTTAATTTTGCAATTCGGTGCCAAGCCGATTATAATAAACAACTTGCTTTGGTGTTATTTATCATTTTTTTATGCACGACGTGCTTTTTTTGTTTGTGACTCCCACAGGTATTTTTCAGAAATTAGATTTGATTATAGCCATTTATTATAGCCAACATTTTTGAGGGGAAGCCCCGCCACATAAGGACGAAATTTATCAAATCCCACAATGCACCGTGTGCATAATGCACTCTGAAATGTTGATGTATGAGAATATTAACAGAGCAAAGTTCCTGATAACATGCGTCCTACTTGGTACTGGGCCTGCTTTGCTTCTTGGAGGAAGTTTTTAGAAGACAGACCCTTGCCTTTCCATGGCCATCCAAGATCCCCAGTACCAGGGATCTGGTTTACACTGACCTGCTCGTCATAAGAAGCAAAGCATGCCTGGCAGTCACAGGCAGGAGTACACACATGCACGTGTTTGTCTATGGTATTCTAACTATGTTTCTGTGAGATGACCTGAATGTTCCTGCTATGCGTAGGCATGCATATATCACATTCTATAATCTGGTACATGAACATTTAATTGAATGAAAAGTCTATGGGGGCTGGAGAGACAGCTCAGGGGTTAATCCTCTGCCTCGCAAGCACAAGGGCCCGAATTTGAATACCTGATCCCACTTAAAATGTTGGGCAGAAATAGAGGTGGCCTTCACTTCTGGTCCTGGAAGGCAGAGCCTGGAAAACCGCAGAGCAAGACAAAAAAAGAAGTAGAGCAATCCAGGATGATTCCTGAAGTTACCTTTCACACATACACACACACACACACACACACACACACACAATGGCCAGGACTAATGGTATTTTACAAGCTCTGTCTGGTGGAGGAAAAGATTCCATAAAACACAGGACGTTATAGTTCTGATTACTTGAGCACAGGGTCACGAACATTTTAGCAAGAAGGCACAGGTAACGCCTAAAGATCAACTATCTCGCAGCTGTTGTGAGCAATGTGGAATTCAGTCTCCTGGCACCCTTTGTTCTTTGTCACGAGGCATATTTTAAATTCAAGAGGTAAAAAGAAGAGTTGAACCAAGGTCACTACAGACAATGAAATGGCCACCTATCTTCTCCAGTGGAATTCTGGGAGCACTTGGACCCCAGAGCTCCAGAAAGGAAAGAAAATCAAAATTTCCCTAAAATTCATCATGAATTCCCTGCCATCTGTCTATGGCCATTTACCCATTTTGTTGGCTGTTCCAGTATTCTGAAGGAAAATATAAATATGTATTTTGTGAAGATTAAATCACCTAAATAGTCATTTCTGGGGTAATTCCCGCAGGTGAAATACTTTTAATAAAAATATGAACTTGACACACATATATATATTTTCCTAATGGGATTAGCAGATCACTTTATTTTGTATTACCTTGCTAATGGAAACAAACAAAAAAACCCTAGAAAACACAAGGGTATGTTGTATATGTTTCAGAATGTGAACTGTTTGAGTTAACAAAACTGTTAAATCTTACTAATGATTCTATCACCAGTAAAATACATTAGCACCAATAATTTTATTAAAGTAGGTCATTCATCTAGAATAAAAAGGGAGAAGAATGTGAATTAAATGCCAAGTGTGGTAACTCGCTGGTACTTGTTAACACGGAATGTGATGCCCCGTAGGCCTTTCCTGAGTATCGTTAGGAATAGATTACCTGTCAGGAATATGTATGGCATATTCAAATAAGCACTGTGCATATTTTTAAAACTGATATGATATGAATCCATGTAGACCAATTTTAATAGTTCAAAATGAGTCATAATTCTTGTTAACAATACAGTTATTTTTAAAATTTGCAGCAATAGTGGTCCTTTTTTATTTTCCTTATTGAAATTAAATGATATGCCTTAGGTGGGTCATTCATCACTGCTAAAGAACTTGCCTTCTATTGGAGTTCTTGAATTTTTATCCACATATACATTCATATTATGCATTTTCCCGCAGCTTAGGAACACTTCCCCACACTCCTGAGTATGTGTTTGATTCTTAATTTAGGGCTAATTTTTTCTTGCAATTACAGTGGGAAATCGATGCGTTAGCTAACGTCAGTACCACACAGTCAGTTATTAAGGCCGAGGACAGGCGAGGTCTGTCTCCTGGAAGTATTTGCTTGTAAACATTTCTGTTGCCTTTGTGAAATTCTGTGGCTTGCGGTGTCCTTTCTGAGATGAACCTATAGCTTGCCTGAGACTTAAATTTAGGTGACAAAACATTTTTCTCCATTTGTAAAATGAATACACATTCTCCTTTAAAAAGAAATCCTTGGATGAGCAGAATTTACTTAGCTGTTTAAAGAGGTATGCTCTGAGTCACACAATTTGACAAGCAATGCGATTGCTTTATGAGCCAAGGAGAGCATAATTTACATTAATTGAAAATGATAAAATATAGGGACATATTAAAGGATTAAAATAAAAATCGCTCTGGATAAGTTTTATTTGTATTAATTATTTAAATGTGTAGTCTTCAAAAGCAAGTGTGTATGTTCCTGTCACGGACTCAGCTACCAGCTTAATGATTGATGTTTTTCCTCTCCAGCTTGTTAAAGGTACAAAGAACAAGTAAAAATTTATGTATATGTATGAAGTAAGGATATAGCATATATTGGAAAATGACTAGTCCAAGCTGACTGAATGTCTACTTGCTTCACATATAGCATATTGTGGGAGAAACTATAGGAGCTCGCCTCTTACCCATTTGCAAGTCCGTGTCACCATTTGTAACTCTAGCCACTATGCTTGATCCAAAGATCCATGCGTTACTGTTCTCATTTTAACCAAAATCTTACTGTCTTTCCGGGCAATTTTGATTTTGACAAGAATTAACAAGTATGTGGCAGCATGCAATTCTATACTTGCCAAGAAATGTGTTTTGTGAAAAGAGTTTTAATATTTATCAAAATGGGGCAGAGACCCAAGGTACACAGAAACAATTCCCCTGAAGCACTTTTCTTTGCATTAATGGGGTGTTGAATTTCATGAGGCCCACCACAGACAGAGCTGTGCGCTTCACCATGTTCCCCACCGCAGCCAGCCCAGGGTGGTCGTGTTGTCTCATATCTATATTAGATGTCTGCAACAGTTATTTGGAACACGTGTATTCTTCCTTCCTTCCTCGGGGACCTTTTAAGATGTGTGGTTTTTTTGTTTTTTTTTTTTTTTTTTTTTTAATTTTTAGGGCTTAGATGTGATTGCTGCAGTTTGGGTTTTAAATCTCCCCGAAGTGTGAATCATAAAGGAAGGGAGCCCGGTTTGCGCGACCACCAGGACTCTGGGAACCAACCCTGCCGGTCCCTCCCTGGACAATGTGAATGCCAGGAAGTAGCTGAAGGACTTGGGGGTGACGCGTGCAGAGAACCCTCCCGGGGCGTGGCTGCCCGGAGCTCCAAGGCCCGGGACTGGCCCGCGGCTGGTGCGCTTTCTGGAACCATCCACGAGGCCGAGCCAGGGCAGTGCGGCTGTGCGCCCCAGGCCCGAGCGAGAGGACGCAGTAGGTGCCTGCAAGGGAGCTCCGGGCTGCAGCGGATCGCGTCCTTCCTCTGTCTGCCTGGTGACCCTGGTACGTCTGGGCCGGCGGGTGGCTCCGCGCAGCGTGATATGCCCACGGGACGACACGCCCTCGGATGAACAGGCCCTCGCTGCCATCCGTGTGAGCCGCCGGGTCCATGTGACCACGTGCGGTATTCCAGGCTGCCAGATGCGTGGTTCTCAGCCACACCGCCTGGAACCATGTGGGGCCCAATCAGTGGCCAGCGCCGCTGGTGGCCCGCTGGGCTGGGAGGGCGTGGGCAGCGCGGGCCAGTAAGAGACAGCCCGGAATTCATAAATGCACAGCAACTTTCCTTTTCCTACAGCAAGGACCCCTCGCTTTCTGCTTTGTGAATTCTAAACAACTTAGCTCCAACATCGCTGCTGCATCGCTGCTGCATTAACATCATCTTAGCAGACCTAACTTGCTCTGCTTGAGGTGGTCTCTGCATGGTTGTCAGGGGTGGGGCGGGGCTTAGAAGAACAGTAGCCCTTCTGATCAGTTTCATCGCAGACGCTTAATTTCTTTCTTTCCAAACCATGGACAAGCAAAGGACTAAAAGCAAGTAGGGTGGATTTCACTGACCAGAGAAACAGTCTGAGCTAATGAGCTCCACCATGTCCAACAGTCACATGATGAACTGATTTCTAAACAAAGCTGGTCAAATATTCATAATGAGGTGGCCGCATGCACTGGTATCATAGAGAACCTTCTAGAATTATCTTCAGATGCCACCACAGTACTGAAGTAGGCAAGTATCTGATGTCACTTCATAGAACACTCTCAACAGTTTCCTAACTGGAGTGCAGACCTGGTGTCTAGCCCTCCCTGTGATTTTTAGCTAAGGTATCACTTTATAGTAAACTTGTCATGCCATCGTGATAAGTACAGATAATGATAGAATGTGTAGCAGCGGTACTAATTGTGGCCTGTCACAGTACGTCAGCCCTGAGTCATCTGAACCTTTGAAAATGAGCATGGCGCAGACTCTAGTAGGGCCTGTGCCCATAAAGTGGGGTGACACACAGTAGCAGGAGGGAGTTTAGCTCAGAGAGTGGAGTGACAGCTGTCTTTGGATAGGAGTCAAGGTGGCAAGTCCAAAGAGACAGAAAGGTGATGTCTAACTCATTCTTTTTGTGTTCTTTTATTTTTGTTCTTCATGTGTATGCATGTGTGATATGTATGTGTGTGCTTACTGAGGTTAGACATGCTACCAGATGTCCCCCTCATTTGCTCGCCCGCCACCTTAGAGTTGAGACATGATCCAAAGCTTACTGATTCAGCCAGTCTAGGTAGTCAGCGTGTTCCAAGGATCTGCGCTCTCTCTCTCTCTCTCTCTCTCTCTCTCTCTCTCTCTCTCTCTCTCTCTGCCTTTGGTATGCTTTGGTATTCCAAGTGGATCACCACATTTATGTGGTATCAGAGATCTAATCCCCATTTCTCAGGCTTGCATGGCAAGTGCTTTTATCTGTGAACCCCAACACGCTCTCTTTTCAAGGTACAGGCATTGGGTAACGAGATAGTGTCATGGCTTGAATGTGAGTTTTCCTCCACAGACTCGTGTGTTTGCCTTCTTAGCGGGTGTTCATGTTTGGAAGAGTGTGGCACCTTTAAAGGGTGGAGCCTTGCTGCAGGAGACGCCTCATAGGGGCGGGGCTTGACATCCGTCAGCCCAGGCGCTTCCTCTGGCCAGCTGCTCTTGCAGTTTTGCCTTCTTGACCCCCATGATGATGGGCATGAGCTGCCTCCAGTTTCTGCCAACCGCCGTGCCCCCCCCCACCATAAAGGACTGCGTTATCTCGGGAGCTGAGCCAAATAAACCTCCCTCCCTCTCCTTAAGTGTCGTGAGCCTGAGTGTATCTCACAGCAGTAGAGGGGCCTGGACCAGAGAGCCGATGTGGAATGTGACAGCGTGCTCGTGGACCTGAAGCATTACACGGAATGGTTAGGAAACAGAGCGTTCCCTTTAACGCGTGCTCGCCTTCTCTTTCCATAGGTGGATCCCTGCCTCCCGCTCTCTCTTCAGGGTTATGTAGTCCCTCCAGCTGTTCAGCTATGCAGACCTTCCACTCCATCCCGTGGTTCTGTCCAGCTCACACCTTTGCGGCTGTCCTGGGCTGGCCTTCGGGCGCTGTGTTTTCAGAGTCCCATATCTTGTTTATTTGTACATTCATCAGAGCGTCTGCTCCCCTAGCCTCTGACGCTGAATGCCAGGAGGAAAGGCCATTTTCTTTGGGCTACTTTGAAAATCTGAAGTTGCCTTTATTGCCAGCGAATGCCTAACTCAAAAGAGATGTTTGAAACTGTTACACTCAGCGGTGGGACTTACATCCTTGTTTCCCCTTCTCTCTTTCCAGAGGTTTCCACCATCTCTAGATCCCTGCTATCAGAAGTGTTCAGATTCATTTGCTTTTTGTTATATAATGATCCTGAATGCCTGGCTGACCATGTTATTCCTAACTTAGTATTCTTTTTCTCTGAAACAAATAACCTATGTAATTCTCACAGTGTAATCTACACTGATGTTTAACTAAAGAGCTGAACACCAAGTCTTGGAAGATAAACTTAATCATGACATGAAGTGCTTCCCTGTAACGCTTCACCTCTGCCCCTGGTTCCACATCCACTTTCATTCAATTGTGACGAAACTTTCTTTTGTCCCCCAAAATGCAAGTATCATGACCCCCACAGTCTCGCGTCTGACTTAAGGAATCTCTGGAGTTTCAATTTCTTGTCTTTCTGGGATGCAAGCTTATCACCTTGCTGATTGTTGAGCTCTGCTGTAGTAACTTAACTTTTTCTTCATAGAAGAATTTCTTCATCTGTTGAATTCTGTTTTCTTATCCTTTTTTATAGTAATTTCCTTTTTTAGGAAGAAAAATTTAAGTCTATCATGTTTAACTATTTGCTAGAATATATTTCCTCTGTTGTGATCTTGCTTCAAATCTCTGTAGTCAAATTTGACTCCCCTTTTCTTCCAATTCTTAAACATTTGGTGTGTGTGTTTGTGTGTGTCTACGTCTGTGTGTGTGTGTCTATGTGTGTGTGTGTCTATGTCTGTGTCTGTGTGTGTGTGTGTCTGTGTATGTGCCCATGACGCACGTATGAACCTCAGATCACTTGCGGGTGTGAGTTCTTTCTTTCCTGTTATACTCGAGGAATTGAACAGAGCTCGTCAGGCTTCACAGCAAGCATCTTTACCTCTGTCATAGATACAGATGTCAACTCGATGATTGCGTGTTTGAGCTTTGGGTCCGTTTGCAAAGAACTCGTGATTGCATTAAGTCCTGAGCAAGCCTAGAGGCGATCGACTAATGGAGAAGACCCAGCCATGGTCTTCTAGCCCCTGGGTGGGTGAATAAGCTGGAGGAATTTGAGGAGGTTGGCATCCTTTGGTATACTTGGTCATACATACTGGCCTGGTAAGGAAGGGTCGTCAATCCTACGGAATGAGGTGTGGGCCTGTTCCCTTGGCCCCTGGTGGTGGCGTAGACCCTCCTGCCAAGCAAGAGTAAGAACTGAAACTGGACATTTGTAAGCCAGAATAAAACCCCTTATTCTCATCAATATGGGATTTATTGTGGGTTTGTGTGCAATACGCAGGCAACCCGTGACAGCCATCGCTCCAGCCCTCGTCTCCTTTTCCCTGAACTCCCACCTCTACTGTGGTATCAGGGCTCTGAGTCGACCTTGGGAGAAAACTGGATCTTGACCTCTTTTCGTTGTCCTCGGTTGCTCCTCTGTGATCCCAGCCCCTTCCCTCACTTCCCTGTGCGTCCGGAAGGACTCCACACCCAGACTCCTTGCTTCACCCTTCTGCAGGCATTTTGGGACACGCAGTGCTGGGCCCTAAGCATTACGGAGTCGGCCAGGTCCTGTCATGCCCGCCACCATCCGGATCTCTAGCATTGGTGGCAATGGAGGGATGTTCACAGCCACGCGGCCTGTGATCTGCGCACATGCGCTCAGACTCGTGTGTGTGTGTGTGTGTGTGTGTGTGTGTGTGTGTGGTGTGTGTGTGTGTGTGTGTGTGTGTGTGTGTGTGTGTGTGTGTGTGTCTTTGCGGCCAACCAGCCTCCCTGGGATTCCTCACGAATGTACCACGTGCTTTCTCAGACCTGTGACTCAAACCTTCGTGAGCAATATGCTCTAGATGTGTATTAAGTGAGCAATTATACAAGAAACACCTTGACTGCCTTTGTCCATGTCCAGGCTAGGGAATAGCAAAGGCCTGTGGATGCTTCGGTGGACATAAGGGTGGTGTGCTATCCTAAGCCGCAAGGAGGAAAGAAAATAGTAGCATAAGCATCTAATGTGGTCTTGCTTTTTAGTTGTATTGATGATAATGTTGCTGATATCGATACCTGTGCAAATGTGTGCATGGTGTGTGTGTACATGCGCGTGTGCTTGTGCGTGCCACGGGGCATGTGAGGAGATCAGGGACAGCCGTATGCTGCTTCTACCTCACTGTAGATTCTAGAGGTCACATACTGATTGTCTATTAAGCCATTGTACCAGCGCTGCGATGTGGTTTTTCTCCCAAATGACATATAGTACACACGCACGCATACCATGGAAATAAAATGAGGTGCAGTCTGCTGGATTTTTGGCTTTGCTTTTCCTGCCTTCTGAATCTCCACTTTGAATTCTGTTTTCTATGTTAGTTTCTTACAACTTAGATGGGCTGTGCAAGCCTTCTCCCCCAAGTAGCTTCTTCCTGAAGAGCTGCTTTGCAGCCTCCGGCAGGGGGGCCAGTAAATGCAGTGTTGTAATATGAGAGAGGGGTGGTTGGGAGGAGAGATTCTCACCTTTTTTCCTCAATACACTTGAGAGTCCTGGACCCCACACAGCAGGGCACAGACCCCATAGAGTTACATGCAAGTGACAGAGCATTGGAGACACATCTCCAGGAAGAGACGAGCTAGTAAACCTGGGAGCTTTGCCTGCTGGCCTCCGTGGTCATAAATATTACTGGTCCTTGCTAGTCGAGTGCATGCAGGTTCCTGTCCCACTTTCTTAAAAACCATTGTTAAGGAAGGTGCATGTAATGAAATCTCATGTATTATTAACCTACCCTTAGTATGAATGTACCAGGAATAGGCTTAATTCAACTGAAATTTATAGGCAATTTGTTAAAGCAGCAGTGCACATTAGAAGGTACATTAGAGCCACATTGGTTTTAATATGCCATTCAATAACTTGAGCAGAGGTTAAAAATGCTGCTTAACCTCCATTAAGTATTTTTAAAATGCTTTAATTTAAAATTATTTGGAGTGTGTGTACAGAGATGAATGTACACATACGCACGCCAATAAATAGAGCACTAAATATGTTTTCCCAGTTGTGTTTTCCCCCAGTGCTGGATGACCTCGTAAAGTTCAGCAGACGTGCTCCATCAGAGGCTGCCCAGCAAGGCAGGGAGGATGATGGCAAGACATCCCGAGTCACTGACCCTCCCTTGTCCTTGAATACTGGAGGCAGAGGGTGTTAGCGAGGGCTCTGCAGCTTTGGAATAAAATAAAGGCTAATTTATAAAGGAAACGGCTTCCCGTGACGTGTTTGGTACTAATGGGCCAATGCTTCATGCGTTTCCCCGGGACTTACTTTTCGCTTTTAATTTCATCCGTCTCGCAGACTATTAGAAAGTACAGAAAAGCCTCTGGTGTCATTAGGAAGAGTGGGCTCCTGGTGAAGCAATAAGCTGATAAAGCAGGATCCCTTGAAGACCCCCGTGGGGGTTGGGATCAGGTGACTGGGAGTCTATGAAGAATCAATACATCAGTGGTTGAGATGAGATAGCAATGTGTGCCCCGGTTGCATTTGGTGGAAAAAGGCCATTGAGGGGCTGGAGAGATGACTCAGTGGTTAAAGTCTTTGCCTTATAAGCAAAAGATGCTGAGTTCAGATCTCCTAAACCCACTAAAAATACAGAACAGATAATGGGTGCTCTGTAATTCTAGCCCTGGAAGGCAGAGCCTGATAAACTCCAGAGCAAAGCAATAAGGAGGTAGAACAATCCAGGATGATTCCCAATGTCACCCTTGGGCCTCCACAGGGATACACACTCAAGGACCTTGTTGGACATGCGCGCGCGCGCGCGCACACACACATACACACACACACACACACACGTCCACCATCTCCATCACCACCATGGACAAGAACAACAACAAACAAGCAAAAACGAAACCGAAAAGAAAGAAGAAGACCGTGGAGGTTCGTGTTTTGCAGATGGAAGCTCCTCTTACCGTAACTTCATCTTGAGGTGGATTAGCCTCTTCCATGGCAAACTGCCAGGAAAAGATCTTGCTGCAAAGAATATGCACCATGTACCCCACCTTAGGAATATGTGGATGTGGGCAGGGAGAGGAGAAGACATCGTCTAAGCTTCTAGTTAGAAAAACCTGCTTTGCTGTAATGATGACAGCATAGGCTGGGTGCCTCCTGAGTGCTCGGCTACCTCACGGAGCTCCACCCATGAAGGCCTATGAATGAGCAGATTGTTTCTATGACCGCATGCTCGTTCTTTAACCCCTTTCATGGTGGAATGTAATTTAATAGAAGAAGAGCCATTTACAGGTCCGAAATAATGTGATCCGGTGTATGTCACCTTAACTATGGGATTTTTCTTGGCATAAAACCAAACCAAACCCCCAATACTTGTTTTCTAACCAATCCAGTGCATCACTCTGGGTTGCTGGATATCTTACATTTCATGCAGAAATCCAAGTAAGTGGCATAAATTGAAAATAAACATTGTCCTGGTTTGTTTGAATGAAGAGCTGAACAGAAGGGTCTAGAAATGGAGTTAACTTCAGGAACTCAGTTGGAAAAGCATTGAGAGAGTTTGTATGGCATAAAAATACTAGAAAGCATTCAATTGATAAATACTGAAACTGAAAACAATAGGAACCACATATAAAAGAATACATTGGAAAATAATTAAAGATTTGCTCTGAGTTATAAAGACATATTCATATTCATTGTAATATCCCAGATCTTATCAGTTGTTACTCTTTATATTTTTATTATCATTGTACTTGGTGCTTAGAAAATATGCAAATAAACACTGCTTGTGGAAATTCACCTGTTTAAGAAAGCTTGGCTTTGTCCAAAGCAGAGAGGTTCACTAGAATGTCAGACAGTATTTGAGCATGGTACAGTGACTTTTGTTTCTAGAGCAAGAGATACTATTTGGGGATGACATGTTCTTCTCTAGTCCTGTTCTGTTTGCTGATATGAAGGGAAATAATATCTTACAGTCGTTGCACCTGATTCATAGGTGTGCTTTGCTGTAGTTCCTGCCAAGCTCGGCCTCTCTGATTAATCACTCTTCGAACTCGCAGATTTACACTGACCGTTGTCCTTTTCAATATTAAGGAGACCACTTCATACTTTAAGGGACTAGAGTTACAGATACTCAACCATTGTCCTTCAGCCATCCATTCATTAATCCATCCACCCATCCTCACATCCACCCATCCTTCCACCCATCCTCCATCCATCCATCCATCCATCCATCCATCCATCCATCCATCCATCTATCCACCCATCCTTCCACCCATCCTTCCATCCATCTATCCACCCATCCATCCATCCATCCATCCTTCTATCCATCCATCCATCCATCCATCCAACCTTCCACTTACCCATCTATCCTTGCATGCATACATGCAAACATACACACATATATCTATTGATCTTTTCTTCCATTCATTTCTTTCTCTCTCCTTCCTTCTCCTTTCATTGGAGCCTATCTATTTCATCTCTACATCCATTTTCAGTCAGCATGTATTGAAGGTTATTGTGCACCAGGCCTTTGAAGATACATGATCACAATTATACTAGGGCTTTATGGTTTAGCAGGGAAATGTGACTCTCAGGTAAACATGAAAAACTTGCAACGTTGAGTGATAGCAGTGTTATAACTGATAAATTCTTTTTTTCTTTTTTTTATTTCTGCTCATACAAACTTAACAGGTACACCGGTCCCTTCCCTCCCTCCACCCCTCTGACCCTTCTGGTCCCTCCTCCCCTCCGTCCTCCTCCCCATCCCCCAGTGCCTCCCCCTCCCATCTCTGCAGCATCCTTTAATGTGCATGCCAAACTCTCCTCTGGGTCCTCCTCTCCAATGAGGTACAAGGACCCAGTGGCATTTCCCAGAACCCTTTCCTGTGTTCTCCTTAAGCATAGGAACACTACTGGGGCTGTCAATCCCTTGCCTCCAAGGATCCTAGGGCCTTTTTCACATGCTAGACTTTGTGGGGTCAATAATGTGTTAGACATTGCACAGGTCATGCAAAGTCCTATTATGATTGCTTCGGCCCTAACTTGTGTGGAGTATCTTGCAAAGCATTGCTCCTCCCATCTTTGTGCTCTTACAATCTTACCGACCCCTCTTCCGCAATTTTCCCTGAGCTTCAGGATGGGGAGAGATTAGGCTGGCCTGATTCCAAGTGGTTGATATAGAGTCTCTGATGTTCTGAATTATGGTTTGTATGACTGATAACTTCTTGAAGGATGAAGCATGGAGAAATCAGAGAAAATAATTATTATCTTGAGCTTTATTTTAAAAGTAAATCAGGACTGGTGAGGTCAGGATGTGTGGAAACAGTAGTCTAGGAATAGAGAACAAAACAAAATTTAATAAAAAGAGTTACTTTTTAAAAGGTTATTGGTATGAATGGCGTTACATTTACTCACTTCTTCCTAGTAGACAAACAAATGTGGATGATTTAGTATTAGTTTTGACAAAAGAAACCATCCAAATGAAGAGAAGTCTTGGTATCTTAATTCGAAATTGCCTCTGTGGGCGGTACTTCACAGTGATTTGTACAGCATTGCTGCCTGGTGTAGATGAGCCCCAGATCCCTCCCACGATCCCTCTTAATGCTGTGTCCACAGTCCGATTTCAGGTGAGAGTGTGTCTCCTAAATGACTTGTAATGAGCGTTCCATCTCACATCGCCCTCCTTTCCTGAGCACGCCTGGAGGCTCAGCCTGTTTTCTTCCTCCTATTTCAAGACCCCAGCAATGCCTGGTCGTTCATGAGCCTCGGGAGGGATATTGCTAGGAAATGGGCCCTGTTTTATGCTCAGACAAGTGCCGCGCCGTGCAAACAGCCGCATCAAGAGAGAATCCCAACTGCCTGCCGAGTGACATTGACCTCTGCGAGTTCCACGGGGTCTTCCCACTTGTGACGTGAGAGACCCTTTGCTCGGGCTGGATAGCGCTTTATCTTCCATCCCAGGTTTGGTTTGTATGGGACCAGGAGTTCGCACAGCCTCAAAAGGGAAAACATAAACTTAGCAGGCTATTTTGTGTTGGGTGCATATGAGTTCTCAGCACTATCCTAATGACTGTGTTTAGGAATGTACTGGTAAGTCATTTGCGGGGGAAAGAAATCTCAAAAAGAAGTGTTAAAATGGCACAGATCTCAAGATATGGACCATGAAGGGGGTTAATGGAGAAAGTTCAGGGACGGGCTAAGCCGAAGAAGAGATTAAGGCCAGTAATCATTAAGCTTCACTCTACAGTGGAAATTGAAGCAGGAGGGAAAGGAAGAATGTCTTTTGCTATAGTTGGAAGCCATCAAAGGCGATGTAATGGTCTAGAATTAGCCACATTCAGGTGAGGGGAGATGTAATCTGTGAGCAGGAAGTTACCTGAGTCATCCTAATTAGAGCCGCTTAAAAATAGGAAACTAAAATGCTCTAGGACTAACCTTGATGATCATGCTTCTGAGAGGGGGAGGGGCTTACCCCCCACCCCACTCCACCCCCGCCCCAAACTCCAGCATAACTCTTCAGGGGAAGCCTCCTGTTCTCTTTAACACCTTTTGCTTTTTTGTCTGTGTTTATATTTTCTATGCAACTCTTTATTCTCTGGAGACTTGACCCACTCAGTCTTGCGCACCCAAACATACCCCTTTTGTATATACAGATTTACTGAATCAATCCTTTCTTGGAAAAATTATCCTTAATTGGTCCAGAATCCTCTGTGGCTCAAAGCGATTGCCATAAGCTTAAATTAATTTGCCTTCTAAGTATCTGTGCTAATGGGTAATTTGTCCAAAGTGGAGAGCTGTTCATACACTTGCACTTATGCCTAACAGTGTTGGAGAGCTTCAAATTTTCCAAGGAAGAAATACCCTAAGCTTCACAGTCCACAAGAGTCTTGAACTCATGGTGGTCTTGAACCCACAACCAAAGACTTCTAGAATTGTGGATGGATCAAGCAGAAGGACATGAACTGATTTCTTCAAGTATCTGTGAGGATGCGTTCCTGGCCACAAGTACGAGAAAGCAAAAGGGTTACATGACTGTAAATGACTGTACATCTACCTGGGCCTTCAATTTAACCTTCTTCCTTCTCTTCTGGCAGAGCGCATCCTATCTATTTTTATTGTACTGCTTTTGAGTCTGTCTAAGTGCTAAGGCAGGGCCTATGACTAAATAAAATAAATGATTAGTGTTTGGTCACCACGAACCCGGGGCTTCCTTTCAGCTGGAGCCCCAAGCTTGTTCGAGCTTGTTCTGCTTGGATCACTCCCTAGCCCGGCTTGCTTTCTTCAGCCAGACCATTGCTACCATTCAACTCAGCCGTGATGACGCTGAGACGATTATTTCTATTTCCATCATGTTAAGCATTAGAAGATTTCTGTGATCCTCTCTCCAGCTCCCTCAACTCAATCCCCGCAGCATTTTGTGTGCAGCATTGAGTGTGAGTGTGGGCTTCTTTGGCAAGAAAGATCACTTATGCCTCATATGTCTGTTTCATCATTCACATGTCTGACTCCTTTCTGTTTTGGTAACTGTTGGACTCCACCTTTTGGTCAAAGAGATCTTTAAAAACTTCAGTGCAACTGTAAATCACCACTTCTTCCTTTATGTTGAAGAAACTGTGCGCTTGTATGTGTGTGTGAATGTGTGAGCTTGTGTGGTATGTGTGTGCATGAGTGTGTGAATGTGTGTGCTTGTATGGTATGTGTGTGCATGTGTGTGTGCATGTGTGTGCTTGTATGGTATGTGTGTGTGTGTGCATGTGTGTGCTTGTATAGTGTGTGTGTGCATGTGTGTGCTTGTATGGTATGTGTGTGCATGTGTGTGTGTGAATGTGTGTGCTTGTATGGTATGTGTGTGCACGTGTGTGTGCATGTGTGTGCTTGTATGGTGTGTGTGTGTGTGCATGTGTGTGCTTGTATGGTGTGTGTGTGCATGTGTGTGTTTGTATGGTACATGTGTGCATGTGTGTGTGTGTCTGTGTGTGGTATTGTAGGACTCACTGTCTGCTGATGTCCTGTATAATCGGTGTCCTGGGAACTGGGGAGAATGGCAAGTGGTGCAGATGAAGGTCTTGCCCTGGAGGAGGGGGGGAGGATGGTAGAATCTGGTTGATCAGCTTCCCTGAGCACTAAGAAGTCAGCAGGATGCTATGAGCTGTGTAGGCCTTGGCTGGCCTGGAGGAAATCACGGTGAATCTAACAGGGCCTTCCATATGAAGGCAGAAGAGGAGGGTGGAAGCCACTCCCACAGAGATGCCCGGGATGCCAGGAACAGAAAGTAGAACTTCAGTGGTCATCTTCACCAGCACCTAGGGCTCCGCCCCTACTTTTTCTGGTACCACGCTAACCAGGTCTGGGGTCACAGCCTTGGGGGTTCTGCCCCCCCCAAGCTCCACAGTGCTATTTCTCCAATAATCTCAGCTTCCTCCTCCCTTAACCCCTTGGGGGCTGTGGCTCAACCCATTCCAACTTCCTTTTTTCCCCTTTCTAGCCACTGCAACGGCTCCATGTCCAGCTCTGTTCAGTAGCCTCCACCCATTCTCTCCCTGGGGACCTCCCTAGAATCTTGTCCCTAGGCTCACACCTGACAATTTCCATGAGCTACCAGAGGCCATTCTGAGGTGCAAGATGACTTGTTGAGCAATGAAGCTGGACAGATAGACAGCAAGTTCTGATATCGATTGGGAGGTTTCTCTTGATAGTTTTAGATAAAGGACAAGGCATTGAAATTATTTCTGGGCCATGCAATGGCTCTGTGGATAAAGCGCTTGCTGTGCAGGCATGAAGACGGAGTTCAGAGACCTGGCAGGCGTGGCGATCTCATGTAAGCCCAGCACTCAGGAAGCAGAAGCCGGGCAACTCGGGGGCCGGCTGGCTGGCTAGACAACCGGAGTTGGCAAGCTTTGGGCACAGTGAAAGACCCTGACTGATTACACAAAGCAGAGCGTGACCAAAGAGGCTCTCGGAAGATCAACACACAGGCATGTGCCCACCACACACGCAAACTCTCTTTCACACATATACCAAATTATAGGAATAAGGGAAGTGGGCGATCTGGGGGCAAGAATTTCAACAGTATATGGGGTGATCATTTAAATTGAGTTTCAGAAATCATTTCTAGTGTAAGTAAATGGCACCTATATAACCAAAAATATCGTTAAGTTCAACTATAACTGGCCTTCTGTCTTTTGTCTATACTGCTTGTGGAAAGAATCGCTGGTTTGCAGAGAGGCGGCTGATACCTGGTAACTTGGACATTTGGAAGGAGGGAGGGAGGACCATTTGGCACGGCGACAAGCAGGTTTAAGGACACTGAGTTTCAGGTGTCCAGGAGACACCTGGGGTCAGTGTAAATGACTTGCCCAGTTTTCCTTTGGCTGTAACTGACATCCTCATTAAGAACATCTGCTGGCGCGGAGAGGATCTTCTGCTTTTTATGTCATGAAAACGTAGTCTTTTTCAGAGAAGACTGGACCAACAGAACAAATAAAGCTCTTCATTTATTTCCAGGTTTTTATGTCTCTCCTGGCTGCTTTCTGTGCTTGTGCCACACAGCTGGTTCAGTTAGCCACATCTGTAACAACTGCAGAGGGCAGCACACCTGCCAGGATCCCTTCTCGGCTGGACAGAGCTGTGACCAGGCTCAATTCCAATGCTTCAGATTGGATGCTCGGACCATAAGGTAAATCTCTGTCTGGCTGGATAATAAACTATTATTTCTTTGCAGTTGCTCTTTCTTTATTTGTAGTGATTTGGCTATCTCCAAATAACATCTTCTATGAAGCTGCTTTTTTGTTAATACATTTTTGATTCTTTGATAACTAGTCTGTAAAACTTAATGGTTTGTTTTGGAATAACTACCAGACTGGGTTTCTATGCATCGATAGATGCTACATGCTGAGAACAGTGAATGAAATCATCTTCTTTAACCTCAAAAAGTTTGCACTCTGGATGTAGAGGAGGGCATGTAGTAGACAAATATTCATACAAGGAAATAGAGACAAAAGGCATGAGAGAGCTGCAACGGCCAACATGGATGTTCTGCTCATCAGAGCCCCTGATCGATGGCTGGCCTACTGAGTATTTCATTGCATGTAGTTACACTTCTGTCCTTCCTTGCATAGACTTGAAGACTGACACATTAGAAACCGAAGTTTGTATATCCTGACAGGATTTCCTCCAAAAATATAAAATATGTTCCTGAAAATAAACTTGTCATGTTGCAGACTGGAAACCTCCTTAATGCTTTACTTCTTCCTGCATTTCCATGGACGTTCTTGCCTAGTAAGCATTTATTGTAATATTTTAAGGCATGCTTTGTTGATGGTGAGAGAAAGAGAGAGACAGAGACAGTGACAGAGACAGAAAGAACAGAAAGAATTTGAATGATAGTTATTAATGTTTCCATGTTTCTGGGCCCAAGAAACTAGTGATGCTATATTACAATATCAGTCAAATTTGTTTCTCTTTGTGTGTTTGAATATTATTGGTGATTGGTCAAGTGTGGTCGTTCACCTGGATTCGTCAATTGCTATTTTTTTTTTCGTAGATTGCTATTAAAGTGTACTTTTCAATGTCTGCTTTGTGTGTGGAGGGGTTGAGTCAGGGCCCTGTGGATATGACCCTAATCCTCTAGACTTGGGCTACATTTCAGCCCTTCTAGCCTCTTCGAGCTGAGCTCTTTCTATGCCTTCTGTCTGGCCCTCCTCCATCTCACCAACACTGAGGGGAGAAGCAAGGCGGTCGTTGTGAAATAACTTCTTTCACTCTTTGGAAATTGATTTTGACTTTCAAAGCTCCAGAATTATTGAGATTGTCTTTCAAATACCTTTCATTGATCTCATTACATACACGCTTCGAAGCCCACTTGTGCCCATCTCATTGTCTATAGAAAGAATATCTTGATAGTCAGTGGCGTGACTTGTCTTTTCTTTTAAGATCACACTCTGCTTCCCTCCCGCTCTGTCTCATGTTGCTTCCCTCGTCTCTCTAGTTCTGTGACACCCCAGAGAGCACATGGGACCATGAATGTCATGTCAAAGACCCAATAGGATATTGGTGGTCGATATGGAGCCTGCAACTGTACAGATCTTACCTCCTACATGAATTCACTGTGGACAAATCACTGCACAGACTCGCAGCTAGACTCTGGGTAGTCAGTGGCTCTATTCCCGGTGGTCCTTAGGGGTCTCTCTTTGCTATGCTCTGGCCACACTTACTTAGATAGAAAGATATTGTCCCCCGTCAACGAGCAACGCCTGCGTCCATCAGCGGTGACATGTGGTGACAATCTCTTACTCTCTTCTGGTCTACTGATTCCCCCTGGTATTGTCCCAAAAATGTGTATTTTAGAAAATCCTCAAAAAACCTCTTCCATGACTAAGAGGCTTCTAAATTATCTCAGGTTTCTCTTTTCCCTTAAATGGAACTTGATCACCTTCATTCTTCCACTCTCTTTCCCCCCAATGCTCTCAAATTCAAGGCTGATTCCTGTCTCATGCTGCTTCTCTCTCGCTTTCCTCCCACTTCCCTCCCTCCATCAGTTTAATCCAGGACCAAGAACTTCTTGCAGGAGAGCATTCCATCATCCATCACTCTGCGGGAGGCTTGGCTCGGGCTGGCGTTGACTCTGCGTCAGGAGGTAGATCGAAATGCTCCTAAGTTGACGGGGAATCAGAAGAGCCAAGCAGGAAGGTATTACCCGCGTTATTGGAAAGCAAAGAGGTTATCATTAAGAATTAGAATTTAGTGACACAAAATGACCATGGTAGGTGAGAATGTAGAAGACAGACAAAGTATGAAAAAAGCTGAGGTTTCTAAAGGACAAAAGAGCCAGAGAGATGTAGATTTAAAGTGAAAAATTTTTGGACAAGATGAACGCAAATTAATTGTACGCATCAGCTTACTCGTGTTACTGGACTTTGAGAAGGAGCTGCCCTTATAAAACTAAACATTGTCCTTTGACAAGATGCCAGTTTTCTTCCCTCTACATTTGCAAGGGATTGCTCTAGCAGGGTCTGATAGGGACTGTGAAGGCTCGTGCTTTCAAGGCTAGGCCTAGCTGGGGGTCTTTGGCAAGCGACAGGACTTTTAACAGAGTGATCGTGGTGTTGGAGTCACTTATCCCACTTGGGGGGGGATGCTTGAAGGAGACAGCGGGGTCCTAGCTCCTTCCCCTTTCTTTTCCCCATCCCAGCCATGACCCAAATGGTTTGGCTTGGCCAAATGCTCCGCCATGAGGGGCGGCCACAGCCCAAAGCACTGTGGGTGATGGGTGATTGACGTAGCAGGAGCCGGGAGCAAGGATGCTGCGTCCTTGCCCTCAAGTCCCCAGCAGGTCTAGACGTTCCTGACAGTGACAGAAAGCTGGCGAGACAGCCCCATTGCATGATCTCCTTGTCTCTCGCTTCTTCAGGGATCCCACCCTATGCTCGCCCCACCTCCAGACGTTCTCTGGACAGCTCATGAACTGACCCCCACTTTAATGTCAGCTTGACAGCTCTCCTTCTCAGACCACCTCAGTCTCAGGGAAGCTGCTTCGTGGCCACGGGCCACTGCTCCGACCTCGGCACGTCTCCACCTTGCCCCACTCCAAGACGTCTTTCAGTTTCTCCTCCTGATCCCATTTTTACCTACTTCACCCCCAAGTCCTTTGCCTTCTCCTACACGACAATAAGCACTGCCACGCGGCTCTGGATTCTCTCTCTCTCTCCAGCCAGGGAGTGAGTCAGCCTCAGAGACAATCCCCTGGCTGGTACCCTGAGTTGCTGAACGGCCCGTGCCAGCTGCAGGAGCCCCATGGTGTGTTGCCTGATTGCCTGGCCGACTCCTGCCCCCTCACGAACGCTTCTGATCACCTCGCTGACTAGTTCTGCCACCACCTACGGTTTCATCTCCCTGCCCTGGTTTGTGTGGCTGCCTGAGCCTCTGCCACCATCACATTGCTGACCCCTCCCTCCTCCGCTCTGGCTATTCTTTCCCTTCTGAATCCCGCTTCTTCACTTTCTCTTATTATTTGCGCTGGATTCTTTCTTCACGGGGTGCAGCTATGCGTACGTACTCTCATTTTCACACTGCACACTCCCCTTGACTTCGGCCTGCTTTGTCAGCCTCGGACACTATCTTCTCATTCTTACTCTTCTGCTGACCAACATTCAAGAACATTTGCATCCAGCTCCCTCCTCCTCCTCTCTGCTCACCATCTGTTTCCTCAGCTTCCTCACCTGCCATGTGCATCAGCAAAACCTGAAAAATAGACAGCTTAAGACTAGGATTCGTTATTGCCAGGAGGGAAGACCGAGTCTTGTATGTGCTAGGCGAGTATTCTACCACTGAGTGAAACACATATTCCATTAGAATATCCTTAAGATTCTCATCTAAATCAAAGACAAAGTAATATAGTGAAATACAATGCACAGACATGTTTCAAAAAATGAGATTTCAAGAACAAGGCGTCCCTGGAGAGAATGAGGGAGACTCGGTGGGGTTTTCCACAAGTCGTATGAGAAGGACTTTGTAGCCTTAGTGAAGGGCAATGTGGATCTCCCATAGCTGGGAAGGATGGAGGATTGCTGTGTAGCTTAGATGTAGGGAAGGAGAGCCCAGAGCTGCAATGCGGCCGGTTCAGATGGGTCCACTGAAGACTGTGAGCTTCAATCTTCCGTTCATGCTCATTCCATTGACAAGCAGGTAGAGACCAGAGGGAAAGGAGACATGATGAGGGTCCCTTAATGTCTGTGACGTGCCCCCTTAGAGAACCAAAGAGGCCCTGGATAGAGACTGCACCATGAGGAAGTGGTCAGCATGGGGAAACGGGGGGTGAGAAAACTTCATGGTGGGAGAGATCACTGAAGAAGTCCCAGCGTGCTCCCCCCATGAAATGTTGGCTTTGATCATGGGCAAGGCCAGAGGCGGCAGCCTGCTGTGGGTCCTGCTTGGCCAGTGAGTTCCTGCACTTCTGGCTGTGTCTGCAAGAAAAGAGGTGTGTGCACGAGAGGAGGTGGGGACAGCCAGGGGACCTCCACCTGCACATTTCCTGCCCTCGTCATGTGCCAGCCAGAAACATAAATGGGGAAAACCATGTGCTCCTTCCAGTGTCTAATGGGAGAACTGACTTGACTAATATCTCGTGAACAGGACTAGACAGCTGATTTTCAGAATCGCATCTGGGCTTCTCTGCTCAAGAAAATTCCAAGCTTTTTCTTTGCCTCAGAAAGACCAGGAAAGCCATGCGTCACTAAGTCCAAATGAGAGAGACAGTGGAACAGCCTGCCCCACGGGTGCATTGAATGGGCCGGTGAGAGGCAAAAGGATGATTTGCCACACTTACCATTTTCATGTAACAATTATTTCATCATCCTAATTCTTGAGATCACCTCTTCCGTGGTGCCCAAGATCCTACTTACATGATCTGTCTTCTTTCCACTTGGCTGGTAGGACCCTCTGACATCTCCCTTTCATTGGCACAAGCACCACGATTTCAGTTACACATCCATGTCAATAAGTTCTCACCTACCTAGATCCCTGCCATGGACTCTCCTGGCTGATCTGTCGCCGTCACAGGTCATGGACCGATAACCTTGAAAAGAGGAATATGAGCCTTCAATTGCTTTCTAGCATCCAAAGAACTCATGTTTAGGTGGTGTGCGTAGTGCACAGAACCTCGGTTCTGGTGTGGTTAGGCCGCCCTGGCATGAGCTACTGATCGTAAGAGTGGCCGTGAATTACGGGGCGTCTCTGGAAGAAAAGGAGGAAAGAAGTTTTCTGTGACTCACACAGGGGCCAAGAATTCAGCAAGATGAGTGTCTTCCTGAGTCAGTCAAGTGGAAAGTCGGTGATTCAAGTTGACCCTTCTATTGCACTGATGAATTTTGCTGTCGCTTCTCACGTTACCAGGGCTAATCATTCGAGAGGAGATTCTCTGTCTTGGAAGGTCATGGAGGAGAAGTATTTCAAATGTGACAATGAGAATTGTTTGAGTGTATGTTTAGTCATCATTGAGAAGGGACGAAATGGACTTCCTTCTTTTTATGTGTTCTGTGTCTTTCTTGAATGATAGTGTTTGGGGATGCCTTTGTTGATTTCTGGTTGCTGTTATTGCATGTGCTTTATTATGCTTTATTACCCCTGCACGTGCGCACACATACACACACTGGTTTGATAAGAAGTATTCAGTTGACTAAAATACATGGATTTCAGTAGCGTGAGAAGTTTTTGTTATGTGATGGTGGTGATGTCTACCTACAATCCCAGCACTTAGAAAACAGAGGCACAAATATCAGGAATTCAAGGCCAGCTTTGGCTATATGATATCCTATTTCAGGAAACAAAAGAAGAAATCTTTGCAAGTTGATAGTCTAAATATTTATAGATAGGCAGTGTAGGAGATTTCATATATATGAAGACATCAACTAAAATCAACCAAATCTCCTTAGACTCTAGGTAACATGGTAGATGCATACCAACATAACATTGCTCGTTTCTATGTCTACAATAGGCTGTAGGTTTTATTGTTAGGCACAGAGATAATGAGAACACCACTGTATTTCTTGATTTGAAAGTTCCACTGATTCACTCCTCTGCTTTATCGATGCCCACAGACAGAGTCATCTCCTCCCCTCCCCTTCCCCCTTCTTTGTGCTCTGTATTGTAAAGAACGTTCTTTGCTATATTTTTACTCGGAGTTTATTCTCAATGTTCTTTAAATATCCTCAGTGGCAAAGTGAATTAAAAAAAATGGACTCTGACTGAAGTGCAGCATAGATAGCAAAGCAGCTACAAGACCAGCCTGTTCTCAGATTGGGAAAGTAGACTCTACCTTTGATCAGAAGGCACTAAAGCCCCTGTGTAGAGGAAAAGGTGTAATATTATGGTCATTTTTCACTTCTTATGACTCACAGTCCATCTATTCTCCATCAAAGTAAATTGTGTATTATTTTCCAATGAGCATCCATTTGTATACATGATCATTCTGCTCCGTGTGATGAACCACTGTGGCAGAGAGAGAGGTGCTGGAACATGAGAATCCAGTTCTGCTTTTTCACCAAGCCAGGTGCATTAGCTTCCTAGTGCTGATGTAATAAATTACCACAAATTTAGTGTCTTAAAACAACAAGAATTGATTATCTTGTAAGTATAGAGGTCAGAGGTCCTAAATTAGTTTCAGTGCGCTAAAACCAAGGTGTTACCAGGCCACCCATGTTTCTTCTAGGGACTCAAGGAGAAAATCCAGTCTGATTTCCCTAGCTTCTAGAAGCCACCAACTTATTCTCTCTCTCTCTCTCTCTCTCTCTCTCTCTCTCTCTCTCTCTCTCTCTCTCTCTCTCTCTCTCTCCCTCTCTCTCTCTCTCTCTCTCTCTCTCTCTCTCCCTCTCCTTTTTCTTCTCCCTCTCCCCCTCTCTTTCTCCTTCCCTCTCCCTCCCTCCCTCTCTCTTTGTCTCTGTTTTGTTGTACATACAGGTATGTGTGTGTGAGTATGTGCATGTAGAAACCAGAGAACATCACCAAAGCTGTCATTCCTCAGGCACAGTTCACATTCTTTGGCTTGTATGTAGACGTGTATATGCATCCATGTGTGCACAGGTTCACATGCACATGTGTGAGTTCACATGCATGAGCGTGTGCATGTGTATGGAGACCAGAGACTGACATTGCATGTCTTCCTCAATTGCTTCTACTTGATTTCCTCCTGGGTCTCTTGCAGCGCTCAGAGCTCCCCGAGCTGGCTGCAGAGCTGTCCTGCATGCCCCGGGATGCTCCTGTCTGCCTCCCAACACTGGGCCTACAGACATGTGCACCTGCCTGGCGTTTATGTGGCCCTGGGGATTAGACCGAGGGCCTCATGTCTGCCAGGCAGGCGCTTTACTGAGCTGTTCCCAGGCTCACAGCTCTTCCTCGCTCTCAAAGCCAGCTAAGTAGCATTTTCTTTCTCCTTTATATGCACCTTTTCTCCTTACATTTTTTTTCCTGACATCTCTAACCCTTCCACTTTTCTTTCACAGCGTCTTGGTGATCCTCTTGGACATTCTTAGATAATCCAGGAGACTCTTGCCATCCCCAAATCTGCAACCATATCTGCCAACTTGTTTTTCCTGAGTGGTGCATATTCACCAGGGATGGGTCTTATTGCTGGGTTGGATGCTGGATGCCAGTCTACTGTGCCAGATGTTGGTCATCTGCGATTTGGAGGTCACATCCATGACACACCTCTTTACATACGTAAGGACTTATGGGAACAGAGCAGTGCTTATACCTGACACATGTTTTGCTAACAACTTCCTAAGGACAGTGGTGGAAGTGAATTATAGCAGAGATCACAGCATTCACAGAGCCATGAATGGTTGCTATCTGGTATCCTGACACTAGAGATGGCAGAAACTCTAACCAGATCCACCATCGCCATGGGTTATGTGTGTGCTTTGTCTCTGTAAGCATCTTAGAATCATCACTGTATAGACTTAGAAAGATCTTTAATAGGAATCAAGATTTCCCAATGCACATCTGCATATGTGGAACAGTTGGTAAGTGATTACTCCGTTTCGGCTCCAAGATGTGGAATTCACAAGACCACTGTCTTCCAGAGTGGTACGTGTCCACTTCCTGTGGCTGTAACAACTGTGAGTCTTTGTGTGAAAGCGAAGGGTCCCTTCCTGTGACTTTCTTACCTGATCCCATTTCTGCCTCTGCAGCCAGAGCAAGTAGTGGGATCTCCTTTGTATTGAAAGCGCTTTCCAAAGAGAGATCTGCTATCTGGCATCTGGAAATGATTCGAGTATGTGCAGAGTCAGCAGAAGGAGAAGGGATCAGGGGTCTCGGATACAGACCTCTTCGAGCATGATAACAGCTGCCTTGGTCTAGTTTTTCTGAATTCCTGCTGTCAGGTCTGGGTGGGGCTTGCTAGAGAGCAGTTTGGGGTGATTTACTCCTCAATTTCAGGTGAGATGACACCGCCCACTTCACCCTTCAGTAAACCCCACAGACCCACCTTTCCACTCCCACACGCTGGATTGACAAGGTTTGACTCCTTCCTGTGATTGGATTCCAGCTCAAGGGTCGCAGATGGGACGTGGTGGAGAGACAGCTAAGTGGCTCTGTGTGACCAGCCGGGAGGCTGCACTACAGAGCGAGCGTTCCCCGCCGTGGAAAAGCTGCGCGTCGCCACGGGGCAGCTCTGGCCCCTGCCATGCCCCACAGGGAGTGAACTGAGGATTCTGGCTTTGGGGCATCTGACAGGTGCTAGCCCTGGAAGTGGAGCTGTCCCTTGGGTTGTTTGTGGCATCATCAGCTAAGTCTACAGTTTTCTGGTGATTTATTTGCTGTAAACTTCAATCCATGATCTTGTTGGACTGTCTGCTTGGCAGACGGCAGGACACCCTTTGATTTGTTTCTCCAATTTGCCACGATGCCTCTCTGTCAATTGGTTTATTGGTATTGCAGGTCTAAAATGCCTTGGCCCTTTGAGGTCTCCCTCTCCCTCATTTTTTATGTTAGCATCGCTCTTGACGGCCCCTCATTACCAACTTAGAAAACATTAACTTGAGGCTGTAGTTCCTTTCCTTTCCATCTTTACATATACTTTCTTCTAATTTGCTGAGAATTTCTGTGATCACCATCTCCTAGTCCACTGCTATTTGCCTGTGGCCTAATGCAGCGACGCCTTCTGCTTACCTTTGCACAACTGACCACCAGCCCCCTTCTGAATTAATGTCCCTTGTGCACCCTCCTTGTCCTTTTCACCCTCTGCTTTCATCCCTGTCTGACTGTCTGGCGTATCCCTATTCATTTCTAAGATTCAACCCCTGCCTCTCTCCCAAAATTCCTTAATACCAGCTGAGTTTCACTTATCTGAAATTCTTAGGACTGTGATTGTTTCCATTTTTTAATTGTTTAGGACTTGGGAATATTTGCATATGCATCGTGAGATATCTTGAGGATCCCCAAGCCCGGAAATTTATTTGTCCAAACATGAATACACATCCACAAATATGAACATATACACACAGACACACGTACAGACACATACATATACATACAAACACACACGCGCGCACACACACACACACACACACACACACACACACACACACACTAATAGCCTAAAGGTAATTGTATGCAGAAGTTTCAGGGCTCCGTGTTTGGATGTGACCCCTCGTATGACCTTCCACTGCGGGCCTCCTTTGCTCACATGAAAACTTTTATGTCATTGAACATTTCAGCTTTGGGACTTTATGCTTGGCGACAAGGCGCCCGTGCTCCTGTCTCCGCCCTCCTCTCGCCCCAGCCTAGGTAACCACCCACTAGTGTGTCCCGAGGAATCTGCATGCGCCTTTCTCAACATGCTCTCTGCTCTTTCCCAGTGGGTTGTGACTACTTGAGGACAGGAGTGACCCCTTGGTCATCTTTATGTCCCCCACATCTGCTCTCACCCCATAGCACCACTGGGCTGCAAGAAATATCATCAATATCAGTTTTTGCTTGAATCACTAGGATGCGCCCATGAATTCGGGTCCCGGGCAGAGGAGGGGTTGTGCGAACAGAAATATCAAACAGCTGTCCCCGTCTTGGACTCTGTCCCTATAGGATCAGCTTCAAGTGATGATTCTAGTAATATTGTGGATTGCCAAAATACACTTCTTCCATTAAGAATTGCATTTGCACAATAGTAATGGTTAGGTGGTCATTTCGGTGTGTGCAACCAAAAGAGACTCCCAGGAGAGGAATGTGCAGGAGATTCGTCCTTCAGAAGACCAAGTGTCTTCTCTCCTCTTGGATGGGTTGGATACTGGGTTACGTAAGGACTGAGCAGACCCATGAGAGCCGAGCGCTGGACGAGGTGAACCAGGCTCCTTCCTGCTTTGTTTATCATAATGAACTGGTCAATAAACATCACAAATTGTTTATCTATATAAATCTTGGCAGATTACTCTTTATGAAATCCATTTAGCAAGTGAGGTTTTCCCATAAGGATGAAAAATGAAGATTTTAAACAGATTGCGTGAGAAGCCCGGGCTGTACCAGGAGAATGGTGTAATAAAGGTTTCTTTATATTAATATTACGAAAACCATTTATCCTGGCAAAATCAATATCACCATTCATCTTGGTTGGGTGCTTCTCTTCCCATGCTTAAGATGTCTCTTCCTTTATTACATATAATTTTGTTTTAATAAATGTGAAATATATTTCATTTGGGAGATACTCCTGAGGAGGGATCATTTATACAATGATATCAAACTTGTAGCTTATTTGCTAAAGAGTCTTAGAGATGCTTAAATTGTATCCCTGCAGCTGAGAAATTCATAGGAATTGTTTCACTTAAACCTTAATTACAGGTGATTCTCTATGTCCTCTGGATGAGACACAAACTACAATACTCTGATGGACTTCATTTGGGGAAAATTTCCTTCTTACTGAAATTAAGCAATTATAAGTAGTCAGTTACAGTCCCTGTAACAACGACCCAGAAAAGAGACTATAAAATCAGGCCGAGATGCACTTAATTACTCAAAACATTGCATGCTTCCCCAAGAAGTGATTTATTTATTCCATTTGGATTTGGAACTTAATATCCCACGGATATTGACATAGTGGACTTGAGCTATGCATATAGCCATTGGCTGCAAGTAAATAGAACTACATCAAGGGATGGAATTGTATGCTACAGCGGATCCATTGCGCTAAATGCACTGTATGTAAAGCAAGTGTGATTGTCTCAGGAGTGAGTGGTAATAAAAACTGAAACACTCAGTAGATGCTTATTCATGAATTGTATAGGGATATACATATATATATATATATATATATATATATATATATCCTTGAGAGTAGCGTACTTCTTATTGCTTATGCCCAACAGTATTCCATTAAAAGCCGACAAACAATACACTCTAAGTAATAGCGTATAATGAAATTAAGAGCAAACCAAGTATTTCATTGCTTCTATAATTCCATTTTAATTTCAATGCATAATTTTCCTCGGCTGTCTAATACTTAGCCCGAACAAAGCATCCATTGGGAATGGAATTCTGATGCGGTGTATTTAGAGAAGAGAGTGCCGGAGTTGTTGGAAGGGAGAAGGGGCCTTTTCTCCTGACCATGAAAAGGGCACACAGAGGTACAGTCCTTTTCAGGAGAAACTGTGCTTTCCTCATCCCCCCAAGGGCATATTAGTCCATAAAACAAATTTGCAGCTTATTTGGCAGCCTTAGCTTTTATCGGCCTTTTTAAAAGTGTTGAATGATGGCCCGAGAGATCACACCATAAAAATTGCAATGGTGGGGGAGGGAGGCGGGGCTGGCTCTACCAGCAGCGTTTCTAGAACGTGTGGGCAAGCCCATGCCACCCCCCGGAGAGCACCTGCTTAAACGCTCCTGGGCTGGCATCACATGAGTGACTTTAGGGGACAAACTGGCTTAGTCACGGCTAAGGCTATGAGTTCAAGAGTTCCCCTTTAAGAATCGAGCTCTTGTCTCAATCCTAGCTGAGAGAGCAGGTATTTGATGGTCATACACAGGAATTCAGGACTGGGAGCCAGTAGACATTCTTCATTTTTTATGAATTCTTATTTTTTATTCTTTCAGATGTTCATGCATGAATACAGTGAGTGCATGATATGTTCACACCTTAGTCCCCAATCTCACTCTCTCTTTTTACTATTACAGCCTTTCTTTTCCCCCACCCGTCTCCCTCCTGCTTTGACATCTTTCTGCTTGTGTGGCCCGCTGAGTTTCATCTGGCTTGCTTCGATGGTGTGCGCCTGAGCCAGAGGAAGCGCACGTCATGGATCAGTGGGAGACCATTAGGAGGGTTCCTTCCTCCCCTTCCAGCCACCACCAGCTCCCAGAAGTCTCTCAGGGAGGCGCAGAACCTCTTGAGATCATTTCTCTTCGGTACCATAATTCTTGTGGATTTCCGTGCGGATACCTCAGGGTCTTCACAGCACTAGTATCGTCTCGTAAATCCGACCAGTGTTCTCTTCTCCTGACATTCAGGAGATTGATACACAAAATAGAAAATTAAACATCATCTATCCTGAGTCATTCCAAGCTGTCTACTGAGCAATTTTTTTTCTTTATTGAACTAAATATAGACTTTGAAGGTTTTTGGTGAAGTTAAGACTCAAGACTGGCTTCTGACTTGTAAATGGACAGTTACCTGAACAAAAACAGTTTTGGGGGCACTCAATTGCCTTGTTTCTCTGAGACTAGAACTTCTGTTAAAGAAAACAAAGTTTAATTACACGATTGGCTCACGACAATTCTGACAATGCAACATAGCATTGGACCTTTGGGGTCCAGATCCTCCTGCCTTCAAATTCCATGTGCTGGACTTGTATGTATGCATCTCCATGCCTGGCTTCAGTATGCTGAGGGAGGGAGATGGATTGAACATGCTCACACGGTTGTTTCAAGCTGTGTTGATCTCCTTGGGAAGGCTGTGGCACCTTTAGAGGTGAAGCTTTGTTGGAGGAAGGCAAGTCACAGGGGCGTGGTCTCGATGTGTGATCGTCCCTCCTTCTTTCCTCTAGTTTGCTCTTCCTCGCTGCCATCTGGTGGCTGCGGAGATCTGCATCAGCCTTGGGCTGAGATTCCAGCCATGATGGGCCACGTCCCCTCTGGAACTGTGAGCAAAATAAATCTCCCTTCAGCTGGTTGTGTCTCACAGGAGCAAAAGGAATAAAAACAGTTGCGATAGTGTGTGTGTGGTTATCTCTGTGTCTCTATGTGTGTTTACATATGTGTGTCTGTGTCGTCTCTCTGTCTGTGTGTGTGTGTGTCTGTGTCTGTGTCTGTGTGTGTGCACTTGTGTTTATAGAAAGCATAATTCCACATCACACATCTTCCTCATGTCCCTCCTTCTCGTTTTCTGAGCCCGGTTCTTCCCTGATCCTGGGATTCATCAGTCCAGTGTGATCATCTGGCCAGCAGCCCCAGGGGTCCTTGCAGTTCTGCCTCCCCAGCCCTGGGGTTGAGGAATGTGCCATGCTGCCCTGGACTCTTACTAGGAATCGAACTCAGACCCTCATGGCTGCACAGTCAGCACCTGACTGACAGCTGTCTCCGCTGTCCTTGACATAAGGTTTTTGAGGCCATGACTAGGTACTAAAGAGAAGTCTTTTGTGGTTTTCGTCACCTGCATCTGATAAAGATCCTTTTATACCCTGCTCAGCTCCAGTGTCCTTCTGAATGTTGCCATCGCGTAAGCCACTGTCCATGGTGCGTCTAGAGGCTCAGCCTCCCTGCAGATTATTCCGTAAGACACGCTTCTCTTTGACGGGTGTTTTGGTCTCTTTCAGATGTCAGTCTTGCCATCATGATTGTGCAGAATCCTTGAATGAAGCCTGGGACGCAGGCCGATGTTTCTGGAAACATGGTATCAGCTTGCTGGAAGTGCGTTGCTTGTGTCTGGAGCGTGGGCCACTTGGATGTCAACAGTCTCTTGAGCTACATAAAAAGTGAGTGAACACTGGTCCGTTGCTGGTACGGGAAGTACCAGGGCCCAGGGAAGGGTGAATGTCTCCTGAGTTTCAACATTGAGGACCTGCGAGAAAGACGAGAGTCCAATATGGGGACTTGGGATAAAAGAAATTTGGTAATTACACTGAGTCCAGCCATGAACCTTTCGTTGGTAAAATAATTGAAAACGATGGATGATGTGGATATATTGAAAATGAAAAGTTTGCAAAGGCCTATGGGAATAAAATCACTGCTAGTAAGGTGACCAAAATTCTGGTTTCTCCTTGATTAATGGATATTTCCAGAGTATCCGACATTCTCTGTTAAAATCAGGATAATACAGATTCAACCAAAACGATTTGTCGCCTTACACCACAAAGATAATTCCAGATAATTCACCATAAAGACCAAAGATTTATTCTAATTTTTTGCAAGTTCCGTATCTTCTATCCTTCAAATTTTATGAGCACTATTCTATTAGTTGTTTATGGATATAATAATGATAATTATTGTTTTATTGCGCATGTAATCCTATAATTGATAATCTTCTCTTTCTACTTGAAGTTACACTAGTGATGTTCATACCTTCTGCATATATATATTTTGATTTCTTTAAGCCAGAGATTGTATTTTAGTGTCTGTTGACTTCCCCAAAGTTGACTCTTCAGGCCACCCGGGGTCCCATAAATTATAACAGATTGATCATCCACCTTTGTCTACCTGGCGATCATTTATCCTTTCCTTTCCCAGCGATCCAGAGAGGTGCCTGCTGGGAGCACGTGGTATGGAGTCCTCTGTGACCCGTCAAACTGCACATGTTCTCCTCGGGGTGTCCTGAGTCGGCCATGACTCACAGTGCTAGGAAGTAGCCCAAGTCGTGACAGGTAGCTGCCAGCCAGTCGCCTGGAGGCTGCTCTCCGCACCCAAGGGAATGAGAAAGAACAGACGAGAAACACTTGGGGGGGCGGGACTGGAATACAGGGATCCACAGAAGCTCTTCTTGCTTCTGGGGTAGAACAGGAAGACCCTGCAGTAGCCGGCGAACAGATGTGAGCCCACCCAAGCAAGAGGGTTTAAAACCCTGAATTCACATCTGCTTGAAGGATTCTGGGTAAGACCACAGCTGAGAGACACCTGTTAAGTGTACCAAGCCACCAGATTCAGACGCGGAAGTTGCAATGTGAAGAGAATTTTGCCTGCCCTAAGTCCTTTTAAAGTTTTTAATTGTTTCTGCTTATTTCTTGCTTATTGAGATGGTGTCCTGCTTAGGTGCCCAGGCTTGCTAGAACTCACAATCTTCCTCCTCCTCTTAGGTAGCTGGACTCATGGACATCACGGGCATGTCTGGCCCATGTGAGCTTTGAGATTGTGACTACTCTTGTCCTCTATCTAAGGAGTCAGGATTTTAATACCAGAATGTAAATTCCAAAAAATACAAATGAGGACTGAGAACTGTGAATATATGTCTAGGTTACTTACAGATTATATCTTGAATATATTGCTTTAAAAGTACAGACATTACCTGCTTAGGATCCAGTGATGTGGAATTTGGGAAGTTCATGTGTAATATATGTGATTTTATTTTTTTTCATGTCAAGAACTCTTTTTTAATTTTCAATTTTCTGGTTTTATAAGCATATTGAGTACCCATCCCTGCTTCCCTCTGTCCCCCTCCCTCTAATTTCCCTTCTTTCCCTTCATCAATCCATTCTGCTCCCTCCCACCCTCCTGCTTGTCTGCTTCTATGGGCCGCAGGATTCCCTCTGGCTTGTCCACTTTTGTGGGGGTTCAGGCCTCTGTGGCATACCAAGTTGCTTCTCTTCGGGCCACCCCACAGATAGGGGCTCACCCATTTAGCTCTAGTCCCCAAAGGTTTCCAGTGTCTGTTCTTATCTCTCTTGAGTTCCTTGATAGCCGACGGGGGCAGGTTGACATGTCAGTCATCATTCAGGTCTGGTAAGGACAAGTCTCCCTGCAGTGAGTTCCTGGATGCAGCTTTTCAAGCACTGTTGAAACACTGTCACAGAAGTGACACAGACTGTATTCTGCTGTTTCTCAAGTGGCCCGCAACACTCACAGGCATGATAAAGCGGAGAAGGATGTAGTGGGCCAGCAGCCGCGGGCAGGGGACCTGCTCGTTTTACTCTTCCGAACCCTGCCTGTTCTATCCTCCGCGTCTCTCGCTGGTCCGCAACAGCAGGTCCCTTCCCCTCTGGTGTTTACTTCACTGACATCAGCTTCTAGAAGATCCTACTTCCCCACCCATGCATTGGTCCTTGTCTGAGTCTAGAAGGAGCTGTTGAGTCAGAGAGAGTCTTGAGTTGGTGATAGCCCCCTACAAATGGCCCCAGCTCTGGTCAAATGATTCCCCCTTCCACAAGCCTTTCTGAACCCCCTGCCTCAGTTCCGCCCTGTTCAGGTGAGAGATAGTTTGCAGTTAAATGTTAGCGTGGCACGTCAGATTGAGAACTTTAGGAAAGCCTACTGAGAAGCTCAACCCTTGGGTGGCATCTAGAAACATGGACTTTTAAGAATACAAAAGCTTCCCCCAAATGGTGCAGTGCGGATCTGAGCAATGGGACTTTCAAAGCACAAACGGTGTGCTTCGTGCGTAACACCTTTGTGCATTCTAAAAATCTGAAAATTTGCTTCATGCCAGGCTGATAACAGCTTATTTCTTTTCCTTATTTTTCATTTCTGTATTCATAGTATTGAGGATCAAACCCAGAACTGTGGGCATCCTAGGCAAGTACTCTCCCATGAACTTACCCCCAACACTGTACATGCCCTTTTGTCATCCATCACTAAGGAATCACTGTAGCAATTACTCTGCATGTTGCTGATAAATCACCACCAAATAACAGCTTAAGGGAATAAGGCTTTTATTCTCTTACAATAACCTGGGTGACAGTTCCTAGTCCAGTTATCAGGAGAGCATGACCATCATCAAATGGCCAAGAAAAATGGCCACACTATCTTTACATAACAGCTGAGAGATGGACAATCCTTACTTGCTAGACCAGCTTGTCTAGCCAAATATACAGAAAGATGCCAACTTCCTCAACCAGCTCCCTGTACTTTAGTCACCTATCCAGGACCAAGTTCCACCCACCATGGGCTGGGCCTTTCCCCCATCAGCTAGAAAATCTCCTGCAGGTTCAATTTGTGCTTTACTCGACTACTAATTCTCTACAGATGTGCCCAGAGCTTGAACCTTCAATTTGACAGCCGTACCTAACTATGATACCATTTTTCCAGCACCACAAGGGAATGGGAGGCGAGAGGGGTAGGAGGCTGTTATATCAGCCCTACTTTTCTTGGATAAAACTAAAATGAATCCTCCTTAGGCAATGGTTTCTGCGTCCTCTGTCACCATAATGGTTAGGTACAGGACTGGTTGGCAAGCCATGTGACATTCCTAGTGAGTTGTGTGCCCTAGAACCCAGATCTTAAGGACAGCTGACATGCGCAGAAAGACTTGCTGGTCTTTGAGATGAAGAAAGTTCGGTTTCTAAACCCTCATTGTACTTACGCCGAATGCAATTTCTCTTTCATCCAAAGACCCCCTGTGAGTCATCCAATGGTTTCCCACATTTCATTAAAAATATTGATAATTGTTTGTTTTCTGGGAATCACTTCTTTGCATGAATTTTTCAAAAGATTGCTTAGCAGAAGCATTGGCGGTTTGGAAGGTAAGATGTGGCGACCATCTGTCCTCTTGATGTCTCAATCGTGAAAAATTCTGGCTAGCTTCATCTTCTCTGGAGTCTGCATCTTGGTAGTTGTTTGTCTGAATGTTGTTTTTTTTTTCCTGTGCATTCTCAGAATAAAAATAAGCTCATTTTTAAAGACTGGGAGGGTCCTTAGGAAGACAGGAAATCAATGGTGGCAAAGGATGATTTTCTACAGCATATTGTCATATTTATAAATTATCATGAAATAACTAACTTGTTGTGCTCTTATGTGCACAACAAGCAATCCATATCTCCAAAGCACCTTTGCTAGGTGTTGATATACACGTACTGTGATTCCATATTGTAGTAGAAAATATTTAGTTTCTTTCTTTCACATTTGTGCCAGTTAGACTCAAAGCACCAACTTGGAATTGAAGGCTGAAGTCTGGACACATCTATGAAGAATTAGCAGTCAGGACGAACCCTGAGTGTGCTTGTGGAAGATTGTGTAATCGTTATGGGATTATCTGATAGCCCTTAGTGGGGGATCCCGTTCCCTGGACAGGTGAATAAGATGGAAACAGTGAGTGGGCTCAGTATTCCAGTTTACTTCGCGTTCTCGGATATACGGACATGCCGACAAGCAAGAAAACATGTCCCCTTTCAGCCCTGCGTGTGGCTATGGTCCACCAAATACCCTTAGCTCCTGATGCTGGTGAGATGAACTTTAACTGTTATGCTTATGAACTTTAACTGAGAATTAAAGCAAGAATAAACCCCTTTGCTCCTCTAAGTAGTCAGCCTTGTATTTATTCAGCAGCGACACGAAGAAATTAACATGTTCTCCTTAATCATTTTCATAGCAAACATCGGTTTCTCCACCATGGTCAGTGAAGCTAAGTAACATTTTTGTACTTCATGTAAAGAAAACTTCTGCTTAAGCCTTTAGAAAGCATGCTATTTAAATATCAAGTTTCAATGGAATGTATGTCAACTTTTAAATTAAGTAGAAAATGTTATGCATCTCTAGGTTGTTGTCAAAGAACAAAAGGGCACAGAAACGTCCAAATTGCTAGGGTTTTCCCCCCACCTCTATTTACATCAGCTGCTTTGACCTGCAAGGGTGTTTTATGCCTATAAATAAAAACCTTTGTTTTAAAGAACTAGCAATGCACACCCGTTGTTTATTAATGTCTTGGCGAACCACACGTCCTGTTGATGAAGTAATTCCGAATCCATAAGATCTGTTAGCTGGGTATCTTACTCGAGTTTACTTGTGTATTTATCGATTGCTTCTGCTGATAAATGTTCTCTCCATTGTAATTTAGCTCCGTCCCAGCAACCTCCACCCAGAGCACAGGTTCAAAGTTCCCCCACCATCCATCTTTCTTGGGGCCCACCTGACTCTGCGAGTGCCCACGGGCTTGCTGACATTTTAGGCAGGGCCTGTTCTGAAATCTATGTGTCTAAAGATGAACACCATTACGGTGAGTGGAAGGGCTTGGTGACGGAGAGAAGAAAATATTCCAAGGACCGATTCATTAGTCACATTCTCTAGGAGATTGCAGATAAATGTGGTATCCTCTGTTCAGCAAAGAGGTTTCCAAGCAGAGGAAGAGCTGCACATCTGCCCACAACTGTGAGAAATGCAATGAGAAGTAGTGTGCCTGCGGTTTGGCCAGAGGAGGATCAAATACTCTAATATGAAAACAACGATGGCATCCATATTGATGACAATGTGGGGGATCCAGCACAATCACCACCTCTGGGTCTGTGTATAGGCTCATTGGCAGGACTTTGCATGGTCTGTAGATTGTTACATATACAGCTCCCAAGTGATAAGCTCTGCTGTAAAGAGTTTGTCTTCGGTGAAAAGCTTTAAGCAGGCGTATGATCATGAGGCCGGGCTCCTACATGATTGGTGATAGTAAAATATTAGAAGTTATGGCCACAAACTTTCATTTATGCTTAGCTCCAACAGAGCTAATCTTGGTACCTTGTGAAATAAATGGTGAGCTCATCTATGAAGGAAAATTGTTCATGACATGAAAATGGGTGAGTTGTATTGTGATTTAAAAATGCTACAAGACTTACAACAGACAGATACTTGCTGAATGCAAGTATCATGATATTTATCGAGTATTTCTATAATAGCGCATCACATTTTTTCATACATCTAAACATTTTACTACATTTCATAAATCCTTAGACTATCAGTATTTCTTCTTTTTGTAATGCTGGGGATTTAGCCAGGAGCCTCGCTTACACTCAGAATATGCTCTTCATTCAACTTTTTGTTTCTTTCCTCCCTCGCCCCATCCTTCTCTCCTTCCCTCCTTTCTTACTTGCTTCCATCCTTCCTTGCCACTTTGTTTTGAGATAGAGTCTTATGTAGTCAACTCTAGCCTCAGTCTCACTGTATAACTAAGAATGACCCAGAACTTCTCACTGCTCATCCTTAGCTCCCAAGTTCAACAGTTATTGGCATGCTCAGTTGGCCCAACTCAACTTTGTAAATTCTCAGACAAAGCAGTTTAAAGCTTGGCCTCCTGCTATTACTCTGTAGGCATTAAGGTCATCTACCCCCCCCCAATTTCACAGAACTAGGCTGGG
Organism: Typhlomys cinereus; assembly: GCA_023101885.1. Classification (NCBI taxonomy): domain Eukaryota; kingdom Metazoa; phylum Chordata; class Mammalia; order Rodentia; family Platacanthomyidae; genus Typhlomys; species Typhlomys cinereus. The sequence continues at coordinate 136,867 of JALPQD010000445.1, forward strand.
TACATAATTTGTGATTAAAGGAGAAGGGCCTGGAAGGAGCCAGAGGGTGTGTTCACATCAGTAGCATCACGAAGGTGTTAACTACACTTGTACGTGTCAAACTAGTAGAGAACAACTGGCTTAAAAAAAAAAGTCCAGAGCTGTTTTGGGGGACAGCTTCTAGAAAGACACAGTGCGCTGTGGAAGATACTGGCATCTTCGCTTCATCTGAGCTTTACTTCCCATCCTGTTCAGCTGCCTTAGAAACTGTCTTAGGAGCTGAGAGTGGAAGTGCCAGTTGTTTCCATTTCATTCCCATAAATGTCTAAGTCCAAATTCCTGGGCACTGTGCTATGCAAACATATATTAAAAAACTGATATTGGGGCTGGAGAGGTGGCTCAGGGGTTAAGCCTCTGCCTTGCAGGCAGAAGGTCCTGAGTTCGGATCCTAGATCCCACGTATAGACGCCGGGCGGAAGCAGGGGTGGCCTGCGTTTCTGGTCCTGGTAGGGCGGAGCCTCTGAATCCCAGGGCAGAGTGAGCAAGGAGGAGGTAGAGGTGTCCATGGTGGTTCCCGAATTCATCCGTGGTTCTACACACACACACACATTTGAATAAATAATAAAAAAATTTTTAAAAAAGAATGTCTGTTCTAAAAAAAACTGATATTGTATAGCTTTCATTCAAATGAATAGAAGAGCATCTTCTTCCTATGTAAGCAGTAGCCCCGCCCTCCTTCAGAGATTACGTGTTGTCTGAAGTAATTAGTTGTATATTTGAACCTGATTCTGAGTGACCCTATGCAGCCAGAGCGCCTCACATTCTCTTAACTCTAAGCACTCACTCTGCATCTCTGCTCTTCTTTGAAGTTAATGGGGATTCTGAACTTCAAGATGCAGGCTGTGAAGGGAAGAGAACATCTGTCTACATCTGCCACATTGGCATGGCATCCTGAAAACCTGCTACTAAAATGTTTCTTTTCTTCCAAAAACCAGCATGATCCAGGTGTTCCAAAACCTAAACTTTTGTGACAGAGGAACAGAGGGGGGTTAGAGAAATATGGAAAATGGTTTTGAAGTTGACAGGACCATTGGTTGAATTATTTCCAAAGTCCCAAGCCAGGGTTGCCCCATTTTCCAAGGAGTCTAATTCAGTGGCGAAATTCAATTTGAAAGTAGCAAGTCGTGCTGTTCAGTCCATGTTTTCTGTGGTAACATATTGCGAGGTATTGACAGACCTGAGCCCCCTCGTGGCTCTGTGCATGACTGCAATGAGATAGACCCCTAGTTCACAGCGTCTCCCCGTAATAAATGTGTCCGCGCTCACTCATCAGACATTTATATAATCATATTAAAGTAGGCATTATTTCCCCAAACCTTATTTTTCACTGCAAACGCCACATCTGGCATTTCTGAACAATCGCTGTAATTAATGATGTGGACATTATCTGCATGATGGCATTTGAACAGAGAGGACAATCGGCTGGCACGCCACAACTTTCCTGTCTAATAATACCCTCGTGTTTATTTCTCCCTTTGCAGTGCATGGCTCGCATGAGTAATATGAAAAGGAAATGCTTTATTTTCAGCCGAATGAACACCGATCTTTGGGTTAAATAAAGGAATTTGGAATTAGAGGTGGAGAAGCATTGAACTTTTCAATGAAAATTAATAGTGTTGTCTTCGAAGCGAGGTTGATTATTTAGTGGAGACCATAATAGAATTCTCTGTGAGCACAGAAACTTTCCTGAGCTGGCCTTGGGTGCCGTGGGGTCCCTATGACTTTTCTAGACTCTTGATAGGCCAGCTTATTATCATCTTAAAAGCTTTCAACTTATTTGATCCCCCCCTCCCCCCAATTTTCTTTTAGTAAAAGCACATTCATATGGTGGAATGATTTTCAAATTTCTGAATAATCTTAAAAAAACAAGTAACAACATATGCAGTGAATAAAATGTATGTCTATGTGCTGTCAGTAGCAGAGAGCCTGTTCAGGTTAGCGCTTTGGACTGGTGCCTAATCCATGTCTACTGGTGGGTTGACTGCAGATCTCCCAGCTTGCTGGAAAGACCTTCGACAGAGTGCGAAGAGAAGGAAGCCCAGGAAGGGATGACTTTCCCCAGGAAAGGGGATGTTCCGTAACTTCTCCAAGGGTCTGGTTCTCATGAATATTCTATGAGGTTAGCTTCTTTTAGGATTTTTCTATTTATGGGAGTAGTCTCAGATTTGCCCCCCTGTACTGAACATCAAGCGTTGTGCTTTCTCGGAGCCTGGAAGGTCCCCTTGCCCCAGCCACAAGGGTCCACTAGAAGGTTCCTGGCTCTCAGGAGAGTGTCCTACCTATTCAAGAAACAAGAAACCCCATGGCTTCCAAGCAGAAATTTTATTCTTGTGGTATTTTCTCACCACCTCAATCCCACCAGAGAATCAGCAAAGTACTCTAGGATCTCTTTGTCCACCCTCCCACAGTGTCCGTGCCATGCCCTTAGGGAGGTGGGGGGCGGGGGGCTCCGACACACAGCCAGGCCAGTTCACTTCCTGTCTCTTCCTGGTTTTTCAACCTTCCTTTCTGCTGCCTTTCTAACCTCATGCGTGCACGTTCCACTTCTCTGGAATTTTGCTAGTATCAGTTTGGCGCAGCCAATGAGACCATTACCAAGATTAGCAGCTAAGTACCACAAAACTCCCTGCAACCTCAACAGGTCAGGAAAAAATCCAGAAAGGTTCCGGTCAAGGTCCCAATCAGGAGACAGACTTGTTGCTGGCCGGGAGTGTGCCTAGGGTGGCGGAGAGCAATTGGTGTCAGTTTGGCAGTTGAAGGCTTTGACTCTAGGTGCCTTTGTAAAGACTTGGCGGCTGCATCCTAAGCAAGCGTGCAGGAGATTGTCTAAGTGATGGAAGAGACGCAGCCCATGGTGGGTGAGACCAGCCTCTGGATAAGTACATAAAACGGAAGGAACTGGTTCGGGAAGTTGGCGATCTTCAGCACACTTGGGCAGACATGCTGCCTGGCAAGGGAAGTTAGCGCCGCTCAGCAGTTCTATGGCTGTGGTGGCCAGCTCCCTCAGCCCTAGTGTTGATATGGACTCTCCTGCCAAGCTGGAGTGAGACCTGAAACTGGATGATCATAAGCCAGAATAAAGCCCCTTGTCCCTTTAAGTCATTTGATTGTGAATTTATTGGCAGCCAGGCAGGCTAACTGCAACAGTTAGCATTTGCTAAGCACACCGGTAGCAGAGAGAAAACAGTTTACTTGTTCTAGTGCCTGCAAAGTCTTGAGCTTCACTTCTCTGTCAAAGGGACTAGAGACAGGGCAAAGCAAGGACCAAACCTGCTCGGTGCATTTCAGTGGGTGTGTTCAGCTCTCTTACACCGTACTGTATCATGCAAGTTGCCAGGATGCTCCTTGGTACTCCACAGAAGCACGAAACATACTTACTCAACAGAGTGTGGATCTTTATTACCCAGTAAGGAGTATAAGTGGATGGCGATTTGAAATGATTCTGTAGCAGCTCATGAAATGTTTTATCTTATTCACCTTTTTTTTTTTTTTTTACTTCAGACACTCAATATTTCTCAGACACCAGCCTGTCCCCATACACGTTGTATTGTTATTGCATTGAGACCTCCACTGCGCATAACTCAATGTGGAGCGCATCTGTCATTTACAGGCTAAACCCAGGGGTCTCAATAGGACCCTTGAACCAATTCACATCGTTCCTGTGAGCTTTGACTCTGTGATACTCCCCTGGCGTGCACTCTCTGATCATTCTGGTCCTGTAGAGAAACACACTGTATTCTGGAGGTCTATGGACGCCACCCAGATCCGTGTTCCTCTTGAAGGTCAAGAAACCTCAGCCACCATCTGCAATCTGGTTCCATTCACCCAGGGCCATTTTCCCATCCAGATGTGCATGGCCAGGGACTGTTTACACAGCTGGTCTAGGACGGTGACTTCAGCTCACGCACCCTCCCAAAGACTGAGCGCACCACAGGTACACAGAGCCAGTTCCACAGAACTTTCTGTAGCATGGACTCCACCTGTGGAAAGACTGCAGGGCAGTCTAAACCTTGTGTCAGCTTTTTTGTTACTTGGTAAAACTGGGTAAAATTTAACCATAGCATTTGTGTAAACATGGAAACATACAAACTGGAAGTTGAACATTGAGATTCACGAAATGATCCCTTCCTACACCATCCTGACCATGTCGACATTGGGGTGGTGAGGAAACCCAGCGTTGTAGGTCACCTGTAAGCAGACAGTAAATTCAGCGCCAAAGATCTTAGGGCAACAAGAGGTTTTATTCTGCCTTAGGACCCTCTGTTACGTTCCATACTCCAGCTTGGCCGGAGAGTTCATACCAACTCCAAGAGCCAGGAGAAATGGCCACGCCGTATCCACAAGTATTGCTGGGAAAGGGGCAAACTTTATTTGCCAAACAGCAAGTTTGTCTCAGTATGCTGAAATACGCCAAAGAATTGAGCCAGCCCCCTCCATCCTATACACCTGCCTAGGAAATGGTCTCGCCCACTATGACTGGGTCCCCCCAAACAATGAGATGATCACCCACAGGCTTGCTCAGGGCTTCCCTCCATACCAATCCTTAACCTATGTACCCAAAGTTCAGCTGCCAATTATCAAGTAAAAACTCACATCTAACTAGCAGACTCAGCTATGTATTCATTCATGTTAATGGGCAATATTGTAACTGAAGAATAATTTTCAAAAATATAAGATACAATTTCGCCTGGTTAGTAGAACTAGTATACTTCTTCCAATCTAATAACAAATTCCATTCAATTAAATTGCCCCTTAAAAGGCTAATATTATCTTTGCTCTTGGTGACATCTGCCATCCATAAATGATGTTCATAATTGGGCATGCACTTATGAAATGCAATTTATTTGGCTGTGTCATAAGTTAGGGCACCGATAAGCAGTGGATTTTCTCTTTTTTGCAAGAAAAGAATATAAAATCTTACCAAAAATATGTGCATAGGCTAGCTGACTCCATTAAGTTAATTTTTGTGTTCATACAATTGAACCCTTGGGTACACAGGCCAGACACACATTCAAAATTTTAATAATTCATAATATGTGCACATTATGGCTAAACCTCGTGTCAGATTTTTTGTTACTTGGTAAAACTGGGTAAAATTTAACCGTAACATTTGTGTAAACATGGAAACATACAAACTGGAAGTTGAACATTGAGATTCATGAAAGGAATTGACTACCCTAAGCAGAAATGAGGACCACTATGAAATTATTGCACTTTATCTTTGTGCATTGCTTCTTCTGGTCTGTTTCTCTAGAAAATGTGTCTTCATAATGTTCCCCAATCCTTTTATCTCGCAATCTGTTGTCTTTGGTAAACACCTGTTATCTAGATTACTAAATTGCTACATTTAGATGATTAGATGGAATCAACAAGCCAAACTCTCTAAATGATTGGTCCTCACTTCTCCTTCCAAAATTACCCCTTGGCCTTCCTTACCTCTTTGCACTCTTTTTTTCTAGGAATAATTATCAGATATGAATTATTCATGGAAAGATTGCCATCTGCTGCAGCAAGCCTAGTGTTTTGGAGCGATGATTGGCGCATTCCTCACCCATCCTTTGCATCAGCCAATGGGAATACACTGCAGTGTTCCCAAGCCGCTGGGTCTATCAGTGACTTGAAGCCCTCCACCCAGTATGAGTTTAGGGTCTTAGCCAAAAATGTGGCTGGCAGTGCGGCTTCCTCCTGGATCTCAGAAGGAACCGGAGCCTCAGGTAAAGGTGGGCGCTTGGATTCTTGTTGGAAGCACTTCCCTGATGTGCATGTGCAATGAGGGGGGCCACACAGTTGGTGGTGAGTACCACTACAGTTAGCCAGGGGACTCACGGTCACAACCCAAGCATAAGTTTTAACAGAAAAGTCAGGGACCCTAGCTCCCAATTCAGTGGCCGAGAAGAGGACTTATCCATTGAGCTGGTCTCTGGGGAATGCTGCTCCACATTCGCTGTTGATTTTGAGTCTAAATCACGGTGCCACATGGCTTGTCTTGTTCTATGTTCATCATAGCTTACATGTGGTGACAGAGTTTCCAGTTTTATAATTTTTTTTTCTTTCCAAAACAAATAGTATAGGGAGTAGAGTCACTTACTGATATGCACCAATACTTCAAAACTCGGAAGCCCACAGCATGCTAACAAGCAGCTGGAATTAGGCTTGGAAAGACAGCAAGGCTTGAGTTCTTATATATCTTTGAGCATCAAGACAAGGAAGATATTTCTAATTTCCATCTTATTCTTTACTCAGTCTTGAGACTTCATGAGTACTTAAGAAACAAATGTGCTTGCATTAGACTTGAATCTACCACGATTTAAAGAAACCGACATCATGTTTTAGATTTGATCTGTGAGAATTGTACTGGGTGAGGGTTACTCTGGGTGGATCTCCAGCAGAACCATTTCAGGATAAACTGAGCATAGGGCTTGAGCATCTCCGAATGGCTGTGACAGCTTGGGTCCATCACCGTGCCATGGGAGCGTAGAGGGTGGAGCCTGGTGTTCTGGACTGGGAAAGCTAAGATCAAAAATGAAGGCATCTGACGCATTGCAAGTATGAATGCTCACGGTCCCAAGATCCTTGAGAAAGTGAATTTCAGTGAGGCCCTTCACCTGCTTTCCTTAGCACCCTTCCATTCCTTACTAAGATTTGAAGGACTCTGACCCAAACACTCCAGCCACCACTTGCCAAAATTTTAAGAGTTTTTTCGAGGTTGCTTACCATTTCTAGGTTTAGCACTTTCTAAAGACTCCTACCTTCACAGCTCTAGTTTTTCTCAGTGAAATACTTCTCTGCATGAGAAATCCAATATAGTATCTCCTGTCACTCCACTCATGTGGGACACAAACATTTTCAGTTTCTGCAATTCCTTTCAGATATTCATTCATTTGACATTCTACATAGTTAGGAACACAAACAAATTCCCATCGGAGCTCACTTTGTTTTGAAAAGGAAGAAAATCTCAGCCTACCACATTAAGAGAGAGACCACCATCATGAATGGTATTTTGAAAGTGAGAATCTCTCATGCATCCTAGCAGTGTCTTCAGGTTTCTAAATCCAGGGTATTTTTGCATAGGGTATTTCAGAAACTAGAATATTTACGTCTGAAAGTTTGCAAGGACCACACTCATGGTTTGATGTCGCTATTTTTGCTTTGACAGCGTCTGTCCCCGTCTTCCCTCCTTCCTTCATCCTGCTCTCCTTACACTCGCACAGTGTCTTCTGGAAGAAGCCAGCAGAAAGCATTATAAGAGGAAAAGTTGTGGGGTGTAGCATCCCCAAGACTCCTGAACTGTCTCCCCAACAAGGTGGTCCTGTGATGCTTTCAAAGGTAATTTGGTTTCTGACTCATTTCCTTTCGGAACCGAATTAGGGATTCTGATGGCATTTCCTGCGTTTACAGAGATCTGAAAGAGAGCTCTCTTCCATTCAGGACATAAAGTGCGTTCTTTGTTAGGCTGCCATTACATGTTCAAAGCCCTCAATACCTAGCGCACTGATTTTCTAAGGGAAGCGTGTGCTAGCTGCTCAATTTTGTTCTATAAGACCTACTTTTTTAAGAAGGTAACATTCAGGAATGGAGAGATGGCTCAGTATCTAGAACCTTTCCTCACAAGCACACAGACCCCTGCTCTCTACAGACACAGGTGTGCACACCTCTGCACACGTGCATTCCTACATACCACATACACGCAACGCACACCAAAGTCTGGATGTGTCTGACAGAGCCTAGCTCATGAGAAGTGGCTCTAGCTTTGTGCTTTGTGGTACCACTTCGAGATGTTCTGCTCTGACGGAAGCCCAGCGGCATGCTGGGAGCATCTAGTGAACTGTCTGGCATTTCCACTGCATGGCTTGTCACCATGCCGGGCACTGTCTGCCTCATGACTTCGCCCACACATACCTCACAAGGGTTTTCCCTTCAGTATTTCTGGAACCATCCAGTCTGTGAGGTGTAACGTCCCAATGGTTCATGGGCTTGTAGCACAGGCTGGGGCGGGTGCTGAGCGATTCTTCAAATGTGGCAGAACTTCTTATTGACATCTTGATTAGAGCAAAATGCTGGATGTCGGTGTGAACCTGCAAACACAGTGTTGGGAGAGTGGAATCAGGGGAATTGTGGGACCATCGGCCAGCCATTTTAGAAATGATTAGATTCCAGGTCCCCGAGAGACCCTCTTTAGGTGATATGGTGGGTAGCAATAGAACAGAATACCATCTTCCTCCTCTGGTCTCCCCAAGGATATGCACACATACATACTCTCTCTCTCTCCCTCCCTCTCTCTCTCTCTCTCTTTCTCTCTCTCTCTCTCTCTCTCACACACACACACACACACACACACACACACATAAAGAAAAAGAACCAATGAATAATTAATTTATGATTCCTCATTGTCTCCCCCATCAATCTGCATGCATGATAACTCATCTGCAATGAACTCATGATAAAAACGTAACCTCGTATAATATATGTTGCTGTTAAAATAGTCCAATGTGTGAATCTGGAATGATGTGGTAGCTAAAGTAAATTTACAATTATAAGTAGTGTTTGGTTCTCAGTGATTTTTAAACTTTTAAGTTCAACACCTAGGAAAATCTTCTAGATGAATTTTATTCTGCTCCTACAGACAAGATATCTAAATATTATTCCATATGTTATTAGACAGTATACTTTCCAATGATCTGTACATATAGATGTCTGTGGTAGGTCATCTTATATGAATTTACAATCCTATATCACTCTCTAATGTTTCTGATATCATGGAGTATATGGACTTAAAGCCAACAGGAGCAAGTAGTGAATACATGCTCTCCACAGAATTCAGAAACATGGCAGATGTGCTCCAGAAGCTGATGCTGACATAATTCAGCATGTCTTTCCAGTGAGCTTCTCATGTGTAGAAAAAGTACACTCTATTCATAAAGAAGATAGCATGGCCAAGTACATCAGCCATTAACGTTGTCATTTCGATCAGTATCAAGTATCATGTGCTATATACAATTGCACATCCTGTAATTTTGAATCCCTGGCAGTTTGATAGATTTTTTTGACATTAGCCTCACCACAAAAATGCAATTAACTAATTCCATGACACTATCCCAGCTATGGCGTCACTGAGCTCTCTTAGGATCTTAGGGCACCACTTACATGAGAGTAGTCTGGTCCTGGTTGACCAGGGCATCACGGTGTGGCAAGCGCTCACCTAGCCGCAGCCCTGAGGAAAACCGTTGTCCATCCATGACTGGCATTGTGGTTTGTGTGTCCGCGATTTTCCCCTACCCCTTATTCCAACATGCATCCCAGCCTATAGCAAAGTTGTGTGGTTGATTTGATGGTTTGAGTTGCAATGGAAGGACTAATTGTCAGCGTCGGCGGTTTCATTACTTGGTTGTAGAGTTTGCCTCAGTCTCTTCTGCTCAGATCTTCTGTTCCTCTTTGAAAGCATGTAACGAAGCCAATACTTCAAACGCTCCAAGTGTTTGAGCCGCTCGCATGAGCTGACTTGTGTAAGAAAGACTGGAACTGATCTCACAGTGGCTGAGCAATACGTCTCTTTTCTCCCTTTTACTTCTGTGGACATTTTAATCAAGTGGCAGGACAGTTCAGCTCAGAGGCGTGTTCAACGCGTGCCACCAAATAGCACGTGGCTTTCCCACGCTCAGTTAGTGTTGGCCAGCACCTATGGTTTTGTTTGGACTTCTTTACAGTAACAATGACAATGTCACCATCTTTATCTCCACCATTGGCGACAGTAACCATACCACCACGCTGCTTTATGAGGCAATAACTCGGTTTTCTCATTTACCCACTCAGGAACTGGATTATTACCCCATAAAACAGTGTGATTGTACAATTATCAATTAAACCCTGGCTTGTGGAGACTCCTAAAAGTATTTCTCTTCCTAACAATAGTTGGCAATGATTCCCACCGTCGGAATTCCTAGAACTTTGACTGTTCCGTCCATGCGCTTTGTATTTGTTCTCTGTTCTCTGGTGACAATTGTTCTTATTTTTGTCTTGCATGCCATTCAGTCCCGACCCCTGCGGTGCATTGTATGGGCACTGAAGCTTCACCCCATCTACAGGTTCGCTGCGTCTCTCTGCCATTCAGTTGATCACGTGACCAGTGCTCCAGGAGCTGGACAGACCTTTGTATCAGGTAAGCAAGTTCCAGTAGTGGATACTGACGAGCAAACACTTACAAAGCTTTAGACCATCAGACTTAAAACTCGTTTTCTCTGCTCTGTGCTGCCCCATCAGTGATGGAGCCTGTCTGACTTGACATTTTTAAACCAAACAAGAGCGAAGCTGAACACGTCCCTAGGAGTTCTGCGTTGCTTGCCGCAGCACAAGAGATGGGATTAGGATCAGAACAGGAGGGGCCCCCGGGAGCAGCCACCGCTGGTGTAGACGAGTCCACGTAGCTGCCCGATGTGATGAGGAGGCTCTCACGAGGGTGCGGGCATTTCCTCCCTCAGTTGTAACTTCTCTTTGTGGGTTGGAGTAGACACTCCTTCCCTTGAGAAGAGCTAAGAATTGCTGGAGTGTTCTACTGTTCCATTCTTACCACATCGCATAGGCAATTGCTAGCATATCGCTTTTATTTTTCATCGATTTATCAATTTTTGTATATTTTATCAATAATAAGAAACTCCAAAGATTTTATGTTTAATCAGAGATATTGTATAAATCTAGTTAGTTCTAAGTAAAAAGGCAAAAATAAAAGGAATCACTTCCTGGGATTCTGCTCATTAGCAAACTGGATTTATACAATCTAGTTACATGTAAACTTATGCAATATACTAACTGTGCATTTCACAAATTTTCATATGAAAGTGTTTCTGTCTGTCATCCAATGAAGCTTGGGTTTTCTCTTCAGGGACGTATCTAGATGGCTTACAGACTTTGTACAAACTCACAGTTAAGCCTAGAAATTCCTTTGCTTCCTTAAATACCTTCGTGCTGACAACAATCTTACTTTACTGTTCTCATCCTGAGTTCCAGAAAAACTTACTTACTTCACATTATCTCACCCACATACCGTTGTTTGTTGTAGTTTTCTTTTGTGTGTGTAGGGTTTGCCTGTGTGTACATGCGTGAGGGGCGTAAGTGGAGGTAGGTGGAGCCTGCCTGTGGAGACCCAAGGGTGACTTCAGGAATCATCCTTGATTGCTCTACCTCCTCACTGCTTTGTTCTGGGGTTTCTAGGTTGTCTTCCAGGGCTGGACGTACATCTACTACATACTGTCAATGTTTCTATGTGTGTTCTGGGCTCTGAACTCAGGTCCTTGAGTTTGTGAGGCAAAGCTTTATCCCTGAGCCATCTCTCCAGGTCAGTTATTTTCTATTAATATAAATGACTAAATACCCAATGTTCCCTTGTTTCACATTCCCAGTGGTGTTTGTTCAACCTATACTGATACCTTCAGCGATAAAGAAGTCTTTCACTTCCCATTTGTGCCATCTTTAGATACTTCTTTTTAAAAGGTGACATCTTAAATTGATTGACAGCCTCTCCCTGTGGCTTCCAGGCCACACGCTTCTTTGGAAGGCTGATATGAGTCTGACTTAGCTTTCTCAGACTGACACACCTTGGAATGCCATCTGCACTTTGCATGGAAGGGTGGGGATGGTACTGTGCAGATATCCCCTCTGAGGACTCTAGTCCGTCTTTCTGTAGACATTATGATTGACAGGAACTGTCAAGTTCTGGAGACTACGTGGATCCTGGAGACGGACAGGACAACTCAGATGTCCTGTGTCAGGCTGAGCAGCCCACAGTCATTTCTTTACTGCCCTTTGGCCAGGTGCGTTTTGCTGTAACAACCGTCTTCCTTTGCAGGAGAAGGCTTATGGTCGAGTGCTGAGAGCTCCTCCAATCTATAGATGTGACAATTGTTTAAAAGGCAGTTTGACATAGTGTCTTCAAAGCTAAGCCTTCATAGCTTGCCCATTCCTTACGGCATAATCCTCCCCTTTCCTAGGTTCTTGTTTTTGTTTACAGACCCAGGACTGTGATCTCCCCCTCCAAACGGGCCTTAAATCCAATCAGAAAGCTGACTGGTTGCCCCCGCAACATCCATGCCCTTATTACCCTGATGGCCGTGTCTTCCCAGGTGATTGCTGTGTGACTTGTACTTTTCATGGACTGATGAGACTGTTGCTGACTTTTCTCCCCTAGGAGCTTGTGCAGCACTTTCTGGTTCCATGAAAGCTACACAGCAAGGAGGAAGCTTCCCAACAAGTTCCAGCTGGGGGTTTCATTTCCATAGTCTGTGGCCCACACATGTTGCATCTTCAGTTAACAGTCAATTATCAGTTTCTGGAGAGTGACCAAGAGTCACTGTGGCAAAGCCTATACTGTTTGGAAGACCTCCCTGACCAACAATGCATCAGGGAGTATCACAAACCTGTTGCTTGCAATCTTGTTTAGTTGTCCCTGGGTTTAATAAGCTGGCAGTTACCTACCTGACTGTATCTTCCAGTCTTAGTGTCATTGTTCCCTTGGGGACGAGGCATTGTACACGGTTCTTACGGCGATGGCAAAGCATTAATGTCCGTAAAGTATTCAAGCCAAAACTCAGCACTGCAAATGCTGAACAAAATCCCATCATCGCCATGATTAGTCTCTGCAGCATGTTGACGAGTCAGGAGTGAGTGTTACAGGACTCCAGGGGTCACCAGAATCCAGAGCTGTGTTTTGGATTTCAGGGTCGTGATGTCATCAGCACATACATGTAGAAGTGGACACCCCTAGGGGAAAGTTAGGGTCTCCAAGGGATTCTTTTTTCCATACAAGAATAATCACATTCAGAATTGTGTTGTACTCTTTTCAATTCTGTGCCACAATTATGAATTTTAAACTTGACTTCTGCTTATCAAATTGCTATGACCAAAACACTCCAAGAGTATATTTGCTTCTGAAGACTCAATTCAGTGAACCTCTACTACTACTTTAAGACACTGTGGAAGATTTGAAGATAATGCCTACATCGTTTAGATTGAGGGCTCGATATCTGTTGGGCAGAATTGTCTGAGGATGTGTGATAAGAATGCTTGGAAAGATTTTAGGAGAGTTGTGGGGGCCGAACATGGAATGGACGACTTTGAATTGGGAGGCTGTGATGTCCTCAGTGAATGATGCAGGTGGCTTGTAATAAATGGTCAAGATTTCTGCAATTACCTACTGAACACTTGACATGTTGTAGACTGAACTCATGCTGTGTTGCGGCTGAACACTTACTATGTTGTGGACTGAACACATGCTATGTTACAGACTGAACACACGCTAGGCTGTAGACTGAACACGCGCTAGGCTGTAGACTGAACACGCGCTAGGCTGTAGACTGAACACGCGCTAGGCTGTAGACTGAACACGCACTATGTTGTAGATCTTGTGCTCTAGACTGTGTTCCTGCTATTGCTATGGTGTCGCTGGTGTTTGGCTGCTTCTCTAGCAATAGAGTGCGGAGAAGATGAGATAAAATATACAAGATGCTTACGATCTTCCCAGTGGGAATGATGAGGTCCGTCCAAAGAGAAGCAAAATTGACAGGAGCGCAGAGGAGCATATCACTGGGAGAAAATACATAGGCTGGAAGAAGGACGATGGAAGATGCTATCAGATCTGTCGGTAGAGCAGGACATTGCCATTAAATAAAATAGGAATGATGCTTTAGCACTTAGCACGCTTGCCCCAACCCCAAGGACCAGGTTACACATGCTGAGATCCCACCTAAAATTTTGGGTTTGTATCATGATCTGCTTGTAAGTCTAGTCACAGAAAGCAAAGTGTAAGAATCCCTGGAGTAGCCTGCCTTGCCAGAATCACTCCCTCTCCAATCTCTGGGCTTGATTGCCATTCTGATTTATATCTTAGGCAATCATTGTATTTTTCAGAATTATGAAGTGCACTTTGAAACAACTACAAATTTCATATTTGTTTTTAGATTGCAAAATTACTGTGGCTCAAACATTCTATGTGTTTATTTTCTTCCCAAGTCTCAAATCAGTGAGCCTTTATTGAAAATATCTTATTTAAGATGCTTTAGAAAATTTAAGTATAATTTCTGTACTGCTTGGATCAAGGAGTTGACATGTGTTAGGTAGGATAGTTCACGCCTACCTGCAAGCACATATAAACACCATACAAATACAGAAGAAGGTGGAAAAAAGAGTTAAAAAGATGAACAGATGGGGGAAAGTAAACCCATGAGTTCAAGTTTGGTCATTTGATAGAAACCTATCCTTTGTAGTTGTAACCAGCCGGCAATAGAATCTGCAAATCCAGATACAGATAAAAAAGATACAGATTTTGTATCATTTCTATATTGACTGGATAGAAAGCTATAATGTAATGCATTTAGTGAGGACAGAGAAAAGTTTTTTTTAAAATTTGAAAAGATGATTTCAGTGAATAAATAAGTTTGGGGAAAAGAAAGGAGAAAGAATAAAGTAGAATTGACCAGAGGCGCAAAGTCTCAATTTCCCCAATTTCTACTTGAACCATTACACCGTTCCCTCTTGAAGTCTTGTCTCTCTTGATGGAGAAATTGTTTTAGTGGTTTTCTAGAAAAAAAAAAAAAAGAAAATGCTTGTTATCTTCTCCCCTTAATGTAGTTTGTCGGAACTAAGTGACCTTTCTTCTGCCAAGCAGTAAACAAAGCCATTTTACATGACAGGTGCTGGAGGAATATTCTTTGGTTGCAGCTTGTTTTGCCATAAAGTGCACCACTGTTGGGTGTGTTTGGATCAGTGAAAAAAAATCTTCCTTCTGAAGAATTTTCGTGTTTTTAACTGCATGGAAACAGAGCGCAGAACCTGCAGATTCAGGGTCCACCTGCCTCTGATGCTATGCTTTCTATTTGGGAAAAATCCTGCAAGATTAAACGCCTAGCAGGATTCTTAGACCTGAAGTCATGGATATAAAAGGCCAGATATGGACACAGCAGGGCTAGTGGTTTTAATCTCTCAGAGAAAAGAAGTTATGGCGACTCACCATATATATTATTACAGTGGGCTCATGTGGATTTGTGGGGAATTTCACCCCTCAGTGATAGGATCTCATTAGCAGAAATGAAAAAGCATCTAGATACCATTCTGAGACTCCATAAAATTTTCCTTCATAGTTAGCCTTTGAGGGACATTGGATCATGAAAATCACATCTCTTCTTTGCATCTTATTCACCAAAATTAAAAACCTTGCAAAATTTATCTATTTCATTACAAACACTGAGTGATGCTACACTACTTCAAGTATTTTCAGCCATGGCCTTCACCCTGAATATTATTCAACTTCTTTGATTTGGTGCCTGTGGCCACTTGAACTAAGCAGAATGAGATATTTTCTGGCTGCAATTTAAAATCTGCAATTAGTGTATTCAGTGGTTGTGGACTTACTTCTGGTCATCTCAGGGCAGCAGTAGATGAACTGAATTTTCTTAACACCCCTGCTATACATTTTAAAAGAACACCTTTTTCAGTTAGGAAATTTGTATATTTTCTTCTTTTCCTCTTGGATTCTGGCTGAAACCTGTCTATTGAGAAATTCCTGTGGAAGACCCAATCCTGCCAAGAATCTTATGAATTTTCTCTGGCTTGTCATAAATGGATCTCTGCACTTTAAGCTTAGAAGCACCCATCTCTGATTAAAGCAAGTGATTAGTGGTGCATTACGTTTTCTTCTGGATCCAGTGTAGAACGTACAGTCTGTTGGCTCCTTGTTTGGAAACACACCGTGTTTTGCATGCAAGTACACAAGTCTTTTCATGGTGACTAGGACCACAGTGATTAAACAAGCACTTTTAATATGTTAATTTATAATTTTAATTATGACAATCTGTATATATAGTCATTACTGAATACTAATATAAATATTTTTCTACCTTTTTATTCATAATGCATAAACCAATCACCCCGTCACTTCTCTGAGGTTGCCTGCTTTCGTCTCATAATATAATCTTTGTTCTTAGTTATGAATGCATTCTGCTCTTTTCTACCTCGCATAATCCCTCATTAAGCGAGTCGCTTTCTGCTCCATGCTAAAAAGGAAAAAATTATCATGCAAATATGACATCCCATATTAAAAAGCACATTACCAAACACTTTTGTGGCTGTCCTTCAATTAGTTTCTCTTCTTTGAATTTGATTCCATTTGTTGTTAAACTACGGACTTGATGTATGGGTTTATGAATCTGTGGCTGCTATCAGGGGAGCAGGGCTGGAAGGTGGAATCAAAGGCTCTTGGAAATGCTGCAGAGGGAAGCGGAGAGGGATCTGCTTCACCTTTGACCAGAAACACTCCAACAGCCCCGGAGTGTAGAGTCCAAGGACTCAACTTGGCTTAATTATCCAATTATTTATTTCAAGAAGAAGACAGCATTTTGCCATTAGAAACGTATGAAGCAATCTGAGAAATCTGGTAGCCACAGAGGACTTAGGAACTCCTGAGCCACACGGATTCTGTGTCTTCCGACCCCTGCAGCAGAGCACCCCCAATACCCCGTCTTGTTTGTTTGCTTTTGCATCAGAAATCATTTTTTACATTTAGCAACCACCACGCTACCATGCCATAGTGCTTCAGCAATGTTCAAGTTGGATGTCTCTTGATTAAAAGCTTTTGGTTCAAAGCAATACTTTTTAATTGCCTAATGATATAAGTCGGTTCTTAGGAAAGAACCGTACATTTAGGAGTTCATTTGCAATATAACTGAAAAATTCATTGCATGGCAGTAAAACAATTTACTGTTAATTACAAGGAGAAGAATTTGCTGTAGATGCTCCCAGATTGCCATGAATCACACAGCACTCCTCGAGATTTATAACAGATGTGTAAGTGGGATGAATTAGCAGGGTTTAATAACAGAAGCACAAATCATGCAGACTTCAAGGAGCTTTAATTGATATACTAGAATGTGACGGGCATGAATCACTCAGCCATTCGGCGGCACTGTAACATATGGTCAGCTCAATATGCCGCATCTTAAATCGGTCGGTGAGTCGTTGCTTGGCCCATATGGTGGAAGCAATATATTTTTCATGATTAAAACAAAATATATCCATTTTTAAAGAAATATGATCGCAAAGCCTGTTTGTTATTGAATAGTCACCTGCATGCCTAGCTAGAGTAGGGTGTTGGGTGTGTGTGTGTGTGTGTGTGTGTGTGTGTGTGTGTGACGATTTTTAAACATAATGGAGTTCCAAAATAAATAAGGGAAGCTGTTCATGATACTGATCTCTGAAGGCCTTACGAGTGGGTGCTTGCTGGCACGTTTGAGTCCACCTAAGCCCCCATCCACCTAAGAGAGGCCAAATGAAAGGATGACATCACTACTTTGGGAGAAGTTAGCGAAGCCCATCTTACAGCCAGGGTAAAATGGCTTTCAAGAGGATCTGAACTCGGCAGGGTAAACAGAGCTAAATAAAAAAATGGAGAAAACACAAATGGCTGTGAAATTGCTATGGTTCCTAATAGAACAATAGAAGGAACCGTTTTCAATACTTGTTTCTCAAATAAGCATTCGGTGCTGTTGGGGCATTTGGAACATCTACATGGCTGATGGCAGGGCCAGGACCACCTCATTCAGAAAGAATTGTTCGGGGCTGTGGAAGAGATTCTGTGCCAGGGACCGTTAGTCGTGAGCAAGCAAGATTTTATCGGGACCGGGATCTGGTGCCTTTCAGACG
The DNA here is from genome assembly GCA_023101885.1 of Typhlomys cinereus. Taxonomy (NCBI): domain Eukaryota; kingdom Metazoa; phylum Chordata; class Mammalia; order Rodentia; family Platacanthomyidae; genus Typhlomys; species Typhlomys cinereus. The sequence goes on from JALPQD010000445.1 coordinate 154,588, forward strand.
ATCTTTTCCTGGATGTGTAAATCTGACAGCTTTGAAGAAAGGAATATCACAGGCTCGGCACGGTGCTGCCAGGACTTAATGTCAACAATTAAAATTTATTTTGATCCTTACCTAGTGTTTATTACTGTTTGTATACACAACAGACCTTGCTAATACAGAAAGGCACGATTAGATAGAATTACCATCTGTTCACAGGCAAACACTGGCATCTGTCTTCGATGTTAAAACTAAAATGATATTATTTCTAACAAAACAAAATTAACTGCTTTTTACTTCCCAGGTTCAATTTTAAATGTGTGACTGCGCCCAAGGAAAAGGCTGGATTGTGAGATATGTAAGGAATAACTTCTCAAGGCACCGAGTCTGCTTTGGGGTTTTATTAGATTTTCTGTTGGCCATGTTAGTGTTCAGAAGTCACAGAAACACATCCTCACCTTAAGAATGCACTCTCTGGATACCCCCATAACATCCCAGAACATTTCAAATATGTAAAACTCAACTCCACCAGAGATGTCCAGGTTACTGCAAGACATTGTGACAGATACTCCCTTAAAACACACACACACACACACACACACACACACACACACACACACACCCGGGGTAGAGGGGGAGAGAGAAAGAGAAAGAGAGAGAAAAAAACAGATAAAACAATTCCCATCAAAGAAGTTGCTATAGATTCCACAGTAAGTAGAACTTTAGGAAAACGCAAATTCTCTCTTCCCAGAGATGATTTCACATTGTCTCCCACACTGACATATATAAAAGATTTATATATTCAGCACCCATTTTTTTTTTGAAAAGCCTAAGTATCCTATTAAAAAAAAAGTCTCTAGCTGTTTGAAGTCATTAGACTCTGGAGGACCGAGAACAGAGACGGTCTCCATGCGGCCGTTAAGGCTGAGGAATGCTTGCTGAGAAACCCGGCTGAAATTCTATATATCACGAAATAATAAATTGTGTCCCACCCACGTTTAATGCATGTACACAGTGCATTAACTGTAACTATAGTACATTTATTTGTGCTGGAGGAGACTTGGAAATGATTAAAAAATCAATACCGGGCTGTCAGAGAAGCAAGTGTTACGATGCATTTAAGTAACTAATTGCCGTAGGCCCGTAAAAGCATCAAGTTTGGGGAGTGGGGATGCCATAATTATATCTACCTCTTTATTAATGGGGGGCTTTAGGGAACGGCAGACCGTGTTATCATCAGCACCGTGCATGTAGTTCAAATAATGGATTCTCTTCTCTGGACACCTGGGTGTTACGTACAGGTGATCTATGACCCCAGACTGGAAGCTTGTAAAGGCAATGTTTGTTCACCAAGTTCACCTAAGCTCTGTAAAAGTAGCCCTTTTTGGTGTGTGTGTGTGTGTGTGTGTGTGTGTGTGTGTGTGTGTGTATTTCTGTGATGAAAACATAGAAAACATAGAGAGATCATATCTACAATAAAGTTATTAGAGCCTGGAGAACTAAGGACAATGGTTATACTTAGGGCAAAATAGAAAATGTCTGAGCTGATGACAATATATCAGCAGGACTCCTGGCTTCTGCAAGGTGCGGGACCCAAATGTCAAACTTTCTGAACTACTAAGGGAGGCCTGGTTCATCGTGGGTTGTAGAAGTTGGAGAGGCCTTGGATGTGCCTGTATCCCTCACTTCAGAAAGGAGCTAACAGAGAACCAGAGCAGTCAAACCACAGACTGGCCACTGGTCCGTAACTGGGGTCTGACAGTAGCTCCTGAGACCCAAAGCTTCTCTTTCCTCACTCTTTCCTACACAGCGTCGGGAAGGTGGCCAGGCAACAAGGAGGAAATGGAAGATGGACAGTCACTAAGGCAGTAATATGCCATCTTTCTAGGGGGAGGGGTTGACAGGATCCTTTCCGCTTGGTTTGGGTGAGCAGGTTAGCCATCATGTGGGATATCACAGTATGTCCTGGTCCCTATGACTCCTGCATTGGGATCACTGTGTTAGGCATTTTCTGATATAGTTTAGGATTTTCAAAGAAAAAAAATATAGTAAATTTCTGTTGAGGATGTATGTTAGCTCATACCCTGTACATGTATGTCTCCCCTGAAACATGGGAAGCTGTTCATGTCAGTATACCCGTTCCCATAACAGCAAAAAGACCATGTTCCAATGTAGCAGACGACTCAGGCATTTAGTCTTCATAGACAAATTCTTAAAACAAAAGAAAACACCAGATTCGGAAGACCCCCATGCCTGTTGCAGAAGATGCCACACTACATAAACTCTGCAAGTGTAAATGTATGCCTTATGACACGCTGTTAATCAGATTATAAAGTAATAAATGCTGCATAAAGAACGTCGAGTAGTTGAGCATTTTACAGTAGCATAGCTAGAAGAGGTGGACTAGAAATGGATTTCAGAGCCAGTGTAAAGCACACGGGAGCCCAGCAAAGGGGCTCTGCTAGCCGTGCCTTAGAAGAATGTCAGGACCTTCCATCCCAAAGAGGATCTTAGAGTAAATACAGATCTGAAATGGCAGGGATTTGGGTATTTCAGTGCACAATTTGAAAGATGTATTATGGGCTAGTCACAGAAGCACCTTATGTTATTTACAGTGATATTTTCATAAAACCTGAAGTCATCGTGTACTTCTCTGGTAATGAGAGTTGCTACGGGTGTATCTCAGTGAAAGTGTGTCAGCATTTTGTACATGGGAAAAACTGAGGCAGACATAAATTTTAAGTATTTTTTTCAAATTTGGTTTTAATAGTGGGAATTAAAATATAAGTGTGGTCTGTAAAAATCTACAGTTTTTTCCATGGTTCAACATTTCTCTTAATTCATTGTGCTATACCATTACAGAGCACTTAAAATTATGTCTTTGTATCTCCAGTTTCTTCACTTTGATAATCTGAAAAATGACCTCCCTTATTCTAATCTCTTGGTGATTGTGCAGTGTGTGTATGCACATGCACTTACATGGGTGTGCACAGCATGTGTGTGTGTGTACATGTATGTACTCCCGCTTATGTATGTATGTCTTCACATCTCTCTGCACACATCTACATGTGTATGTGTGTGCATGTGCATCTGTTCATTGTTTAATTGATGGACAGCTTTCCTCCTTCAGTCTTAGCAGAACTCTGAAAGAAGGGTGAGAGACGTGCCCTTCTTCTCAGTGCACACAAGCTCGGCTGACGCCCCTCTGTGTATCTGAGCTACACACCAGGAAGTTGGTTTTGTTTTAGGTGCTAGAATAAGAAATCTATTCAAGTTCAACTCGGTCTTTGAAGTAAGCATCCAAACACTGTCTAATTGCTTGGTGGGAAAAGCCCCTGTGAATTCACAGATCACTTGCACCTTCTTAGAGTTAAAGGTCCAGCGTTAACCGTGCTGGACTATCAGTGTGGAGCGTCCATACTGCTTGTAACCTGTCTGCCAACGTGAAGATGAGCATGTGCTCTCGCCTTTAGAGGGCTGCTGGAAATGTTGCTCGCACGCTGCGGCTGCTCTTGGTTTTGTGTTTTGACTCTGCATCTGTTTCTGGTGATGAAGAGGTGATTGTGGCACGTGCCGTCCAGGAGGGAGGACTCAGAATACTACCCAGGAGCCGACTTCCCTTCTGCCTCTCGCCCACTGGGCAGTTGGAATCCAGCAGGGGTGCGCCAAACGTCAACCCCTTGGAACCGTTAGAAAGGGGGTGCTTTCTCAACAATGGAATTCTGGGAGGAAGCAGCGAAAGAACCCTGATCTTCTACATACTTAGTTCAACGAAAATCATTCCAAACCAGTATCAGCATTCGAGACGGTACTGTTGGAGATCGGTGGGCTCGATGGGGCTTTTCAAGGAGAAACGTGCAGGTCCCTGGGCTTGAGAGAACTGGAGACTCCTAGATAATAAAGGATGAGCCCTAAATGCCAGTTCTTCTTGGATCTAAATAAAGAGGGGGGCTGGAGAATTGCAGTGCTCAGTGAGCACCTGCATTGGAAGCCCGGGGACCTGAGGGACCTGAGTTCAGTCTCCAGAACACACATGAAAATGTGAGGTGAGGGCAAAGGCTCCCCACACTGGCCAGGTGGGGACAGAAGGGTCCTGAGGCTCACCTGCCAATCTAGCCTAATGGAGGCGCTCCGGACCAATGAGAGACCCTTTCTCAAAGGAAGATGGCAATCTTGGAGGATGACCACATGGCCGTCATCTGTTCTCCATGCACACATGCACGCTGACACATGCCTGCCTTCCCACTAACACACACACACACACACACACACACACACACACACACACACAGTATGAATGCACTTGCCAAATACATGCACACATGTCCATAAAAAGATAAGAAAGACAATCCTGTTACCTAGTCCTTATCTGAGCTTAGGACTTAAATCCTGGGTGGTCCTATTCCTAGTCTGAGTCTGTAACCAGCAATGAGAGGATCCCCAAGTCCAAAGACAAGCTTGGAGTAGGAAGACATTTTCACGCATGACTTACCCATGCATTTTGTTTCGGATTATTTTGAGGTGGGATCATAGCTTGGAAAATGAAATCTTTGAGAACCTACCATTTAGCTGATTTTTGGCAGAGGGTAAGGGAAATCATGCGTATACTGAGGAGCCTCATGCGTGTACAAAAATAAAAACAGCACGCGGGGCTCGGTGGCAGAAGACGAATGGAATGGTTAATTTTCTCCTGAACCTGGTGAACTTGTTGTTCAGCGTCTCTTTCCTGGCAGTTAAAATAAACCGCAGCTAGCTGGTTCTCCTTGGAGAGCCGGCCAATATCTCAAGAGGTGAAAAATAATCATCATTTTCACCTATGCTACATTTTTTGCATGTGTGTCTGCCGCAGGCGGACATGTATAAAGAAGGGGGCACCACATGTGCCTGTGAGGCCCGAGGGTGACATCAGGAATCATCCTGATTTGCTTCGGGGTTTCTAGGCTCTACATTCAGGGTAGGAAGTATGAGCTGCCACCCTATCTGCCTGATATTTTTATGCAGTATCTAAGCATCTGAAGTCGGGTCCTTTTGCTTGCGAGGCAAAGACTTTAACCCCTGAGCCGTCCCCAGCCCAAGGGAGCCTACTCTAAAGCGTCTTGTAGATGGCAGTGAGAAACGACAGACTGGGAACACAGCCGACGGAGCACTCGCCTGGCATGCCGAAGCCCTAGGTGAGCCCTTGTTCTCACGAGGGTAATTTCTTTAAAGCCTTCAAACAAGGGATCTAGAGATCAAGAGGCCTTAGTTGCGCGCCCCCTACTGGTTGATACATGTCAGTGTCAGCTCACCTCGCCTAGTGCATTTCAGTCCCGCCTCCCTCTGATCGGCCCCCTTGTCCATTTCCCTCATTTGTGATTCCCGCTCGGCTCTGAGTTAGAGGGGGTGCGAGCTTCCATCAGCTCCACCCTGTCAGCAGAGCTGACCCGGGTTTTTCAGAGAGATTCCGCAGCCCCTCAGTGAGGCCGATTCCACTTATCAGGGGAGGGGATTTTCTGGAGAAGGAGGGAGTGAAGGAGTCACTAGAGCCTAACGGATGCAGAGCCTTGGCCCAAGTCAACTGCTTGGGAAAGACACTGGTGGGCCACCTACGTGGCTGTGATACTCGACACACGGTCTTTTGCAGAAAATATTGAGGAATCATTTAAAATCCCTCTGTTGATGTATGTTTTATGTTAAGTATTTGTTAGTCATGTAAAATGTGCTCATGGGGTCTGTATCGTATTGTCAGCATTTTCCACCTCCCCCTCATAGACTACTATGACCACCATTGGCTTAGTTTGAGTGTAATGCACATCAGGGGTCTGAGCGCGTCTACACAGAGAAGCTGGTTCTCGACTGTAACTGGGGCTTCCCAACTGTTAGCTCCGGCTCAGCTGACACCTTGCATGGTACAGGGAATTAGCAGCGCCGCCATCCACCATGGGGGCCTTCGTTCTGCCCAAGTCAATGGCTGGTCTCCTTGGCACCAGCTGGAAAGGCGAGAGCCATCCCTACCTGCTCCCACGGTTGTCATGATGAAAGGAACCTCTTTCCTGGGAAGTGGGTTTTGAGGGTGCCTGGGCGCTGTGTGCCCAGTCAGCGTGGACTCTGCAGGTAAATGTATCTGACAGTGTTTTATGTGAGCGGTGCTGTGCCCTAAGGTGTCTGTTATTCTGCTCTTCCTTTACGATGAATTTTTTACTATGTCTACTTATAGAAACCCAAACTCAGCCCTTTTATAGCTGTAGCCTGATTATGTCAACAGTCTCATCCTTTGGGGGTTCTGGAGGTGGGAGGGGGCGAGCGAGGAGAGGAACAGGGAAAGTGGTGGAGGGTCACCAGCCCCACTGGATCACGCTGTCCTCGAGGGACGCTTAGACACTGATGGCTACGGGAATTTCTCAACCAGATTCTTTCTCTGTGCACGGGCTTGAGAAATGCATCTACCTGGGTTTCGGGACAAACATCCATCGGGTCGTTAAAGCTCACCATAAGAGTTGCAGGAAATGCATGTGCCTTTGCTTGGGAAAACGTTCCCAGCAGGTATTCGGGGAGACTCTCTGCACGTGCACGTGCACATCCGCTGTTCACATCTTGTGTTTTGCGGGGACCTTTCCGGGAAACCAACTCCAGCAGGTTCTTGGGCTGGCTTGGCAGTGAAGCCAGCCGGATTCTTGCTCAGACATGAAGTGTGAAGGTACTGAAAGAGTACGGAGGGTGATAATGTTTTAAAGCAAATATTTGAAGAAAATGAAAACCACTGCAAGAACACACACAAAAATATGCAAAAAAAAAAGTTTAAATCACGACAGGATCAGATGCCCCCTGGCCCTGGCATCTCCCGCACTTGCTTGGTCTTCTCCTGGCCTTGCTGCCCCCCTTGGCAGAGGTCGGTTTTGATAGTTGCACAGCACTACAGAAAACTTCAGCTGTTTATGCCAGTGATCACATTTCCATGCTTTCTACTTACCATGTGTGTGTGTGTGTGTGCGCGTGCACATGTGAGTGTGTGGCATACATGCATGTGCATATGCATGCTTGCATGTGGCCAGCACGTGGACATGTTTGTGGATGCTTCTGGAAGCACAAGAGTGCTATCAGGAAATCATCCTCAATTGTTCAACTTATCATCTGATTCTTTTTTTAAATTTTTTTATTTATTCAATTGTGCATGTGTGTGCGTGTGCGCGTGCATAGAACCACGGGAGAATTGGGGAACCACCATGGACCGCCTCCACCTCTTCCTTCTTTACTCTGCCCCGGGATTCACAGGCTCCGCCCTACCAGGACCAGAAACACAGGCCGCCCCCACTTTCGCCCGGCATCTATACGTGGGGTCTAGGACCTGAACTCAGAACCTTCCGCCTACAAGGCAGAGGCTTAACCCCTGAGCCACCTCTCCAGCCCCTATCATCTGATTCTTTATTGAGACAGATCTCTAGTTAACCCATCTTGGGGTTAATCTGGCTAGATAACTCACTCTGGGGATTCCCAAGCTCTGCCATACCTGCCCAGAATTTTGCATGGGATTTGGGGGTTCAAACTCATCATTTTGCATGCACAGCAAAAGGACCCATTTCTCAGTCTTTTAACTTAAAAAAAAAGCCAGCATACAAGGTATAGTTGTCAGTAAACTCAAAAAGGTGGTCACTTAACCCACAATAGCGCTTTCTGGTCAGACAGCCAATCTTTGAAATATTTGTGTATAAGACACAATGACATGGAAGTCGATCAGTAAACACTAACATTTTAGAATTTTAGCTGAGACAGTAAAGCAGCTGGCTTGTCAGTGAGGCTGGTTACTGGCGTGTTTGTGCATGTGTAGGTGCATGTGCCGTGCACACGTGCCTGTACATGCAAGTTGAATGCATGATGCAGTGTGCTGTAGCACGAAGCAAGTGATGTCATCTCAGAGGTCCGTTAGCCTGTGTCAGGCTCCCTGGCTTCGCAGGGCATCACTGATGAGTGTTAGGAATTGACCCATCGAGTTGCACTAAAACACTGAATTGCGGCATCTTACTCTCACAGTGGTGAAAAGCCAAGACAGTAGATGTGGGCGAGCCAGGAGGAATTCACCACCGACAAAAAACTCTGATCCTCAAATGGAAAAATGAGGTGACGCCATCTTCCTGGTTGGACATTGGCTGGGACTATGTTTCTTTCAGGAAATGGCGTGCATTGCCCTTCGCCTCGGCCTGGCCGCTGCCAGCCCCCTAGTTCTTGATGGGACCACCTACTGTCTGTGGGCTGTGAAAGACAGAGTGGTCCATCCAGCGCTAATCAATTTAGTCTTTCTCGCCGTCTCCCTCCCCAGTTTTGTCCACCGAGGCGCAAGGGCCAGGCACAGATGCGGTGTCTGGGAACTTTTCCAAATTCCTTTTTAAAAAAGTTAAGTCGTAAACACTGGCCTGGCTGAGCGGGGTCCTTCTGTCTGCGAGAAAGCTTCCAGCTGCGGGGCATGTGGCGGGGTGCGCTTCCCCTGAAGGACAAGGCGGGAGGTCACAGCAGGCTGGAGAAGAGGAAAGTGTCTGAGTGTGGGGTGCTGTGGATTCCCTGGTTATGGGTAGTTTGGCCTCCCTTTCAGGGCTCCTATTAGCTTTTCAAATCTGCATCAAGCAGCAACTGGATCCTTCAGCTTAACTCCCGAGTTTGGTTAAATGATGTTTTTGTTTTGTTGAGATGGGACTGGACTTAGCACATTTACTCAATCGATGAACCAAGACAGGCTTTGAAACTCGTGTGTGTGCGCGCGCGCGTGCGTCCGTGCACATGCTCTCTCTGATTATCCAGGGCCTAATCCCACCCACCATGGGCTGGGTCTTCCCCACCAGCTAGACAATCTCCTTCGGTTGGCTCTGGGCTTAACTCAACCATCAACTCTCCATAACTGTTCCCGGAGCCCAAACCCTCAAGAGTCAAGTTGACACCTGAGCTTAACTATGACACCGCTCATACAAACTTAATAGGTACACCGGTTCCCTCCCTCCCTCCTCCTCCCCCCAACCCCCTTGCTCCCCCTCCTATCACCCCTCCCTCCTCATCCCCCAGTGCCCCCCCCAATCCCTGGAAATCCTTTAATTGGCATGCCAGACTCTCCTCTGGGCCCTCCTCTCCGATGACATACAAGGACCCAGTGGCATTTCCCTGAATCCTTTCCTGTGTTCCCCTTAAGCATAGGAACACTACTGTGGCTGTCAATTCCTTGCCTCCAAGGATCTTGGATTTTCTTTATTTATTTAAGAGAGAGGGGGAAGAGGGGGAAAAAAAAGAGAGAGAGAGGGAGAAGAAGAGGGGGAGTTGCATACATGCATGCCATGGTGCACAGGTCGAGGCCAGAGGACAACTCTTAGGAATTCTCTCCTTCTCCATGTGGCCTTCTAGGGACTGAACTGTTTGTCAGCGGACGCCTTACCTGCTCTGCCATCTCGTGCCCAAAGGCTCTGTCTTTGTTTGTCAAATTGGGATCTGTAACTGACTGCCATACTTACCTTGTGTGTAGATGTGTGCATGTGTATGTGTAGATGTGTGTGCATGTGCAGTAGTGTGTGTAGATGAGTGTATAGATGAGTATGTACATGTGTGTGCATGTGTGTATGTGTAGATGTGTGTGCATGTGTAGATGTGTAGATATGGGTGTGCACATGTGTGTGTGCATGTGTGTGTATGTTTGCATGTGGCTGGGTGCACGTGTGTGCATGAATGTGTATAACCAAGTTCACTTGAGTGCGTGTGTGTGTGTGCCCGTGGAGATCCAAGAGTGATAATGGGAAGCATCCTTGATCACTCTTCCACTTTATCGTTGTGAGCTCGGGTCTCTAAACTCAGAGCGTGCCACCAGGGCCAGTCTGGCTGGCTGGCTTGTGTGATTCCCAGATTCTGCCTTCCAGGGTTACAATTACAAGCAGGTCGCTGCACCACTAGGCATCTTTATGTGGGAACTGGGGATCCGAACTCAGATCCCTTTGCTTGCGCTGCATAGCAAGCACTTTAGACTCTGAACCGCCTCTTGATCTGCCTCCTGTTTTCGTCCCTTTCCCCCATCCTTCAGGGGAGGAGGCACATCTGGAGCCCAACCTCCCCCAACCCTGTTCTTTCTCAGCTCTGGCCTGATACTAACATTTGGCGACTGACAAACGTGTTGAGATTTCCCTTGACGATTCGGTCTAATAAGGAGACAATCTCAGTTGTGAAGTCACACATCCCTCCTCCACTGTGGATTTGTCCCGAAGGGGCAGAAGAGGCTTCCTTGGCACCAAAGGTGGGGCATTGCCAGAGGTTCTCTGTTAACTCTGAGCTGGCCGTGGGGATTAGTGACTCTTGAGTTCATGGGGAATGTGTGAAAAGCCAGAGAGCACCTCGAAGAGACAGAGTAGTCAAGGCCACGTGGTCTTTGAAATCACAGGGCTGGAATTGTAGTCTCAGGTTTAATATTTTCCATTTTCTCTTTATTGAGGCAAAATACGTTTGGTGTAAATGTCGACTGTAACCTAATGCATTAGTTAGGGTTTTCTGCAGGCACAGAGCCAACAGAATGAAAACATACATTGAAAGAGGGATTTATTTTGTTGGCTTGCGCCATTACTGTTTGGCTGTGCAACAACGGCTACGTTGGTGCTAGAGGCCAACAACCCATAGCTGCTCCGTCCACAAGACTGGATGCCTTGCCCCCCTCCCCCTGTCTGATGCAGAAGGCCTGGAGGGTTCCCAGGGAGCCCCTGGTCTCTAGTCCATATTGAAGATTGAAGCTTCTCAGCTTCATGAAAGAATGCAGCAGCAGCAGCAGGATCGATGCACTTGCTGGCAAGATGGAGGGCAAGCAGGCAGCTAGCCAAGGTTCTCCTTCAGGTCTTCTGCCTGGGCTGTAGACAGGGAGCTGCATACCCTACTTCCGTTAGGGTAATCCAGAAAGTGCCTCATGGATGTGCCCGGACACTTGCCTTCGTGTTGACCCCAGATCCAGCCAGGTTGGTGCCTTGCCTTGCCGTCCTCTCTCACACCGCCCACTCTCCGGGAAGATTTTATAAACAAGCGCAGACGCAGTGCTGGAGCTGTCGAGCTGTCCTTGGGGACGGGAAGGTAGCTTAGTCAGTAAAGTGCCGGCTCTGCAAATGTCAGGACCTCACTCTATATTCTGGAGCCCATGGGAAAAGCCAGGCTCGTGGTACAACCCTTGTAGCCCCAGCACTGGGGCCAGGGGCAGACACACCGGTCTTAGCCAGCCATTCAAAGCAGGCTCTGAGTTCTAGGCCAATGGGAAATCACATCTCAGAATAAGAGGGAGGACAGTAGAGGTTGTCCTCTGACTCCTGTATGTTCCACATGTGCACAGGAATCCACACACATGAGTACAGCTGCACACACAGAGACACGGACAGGTGCACACACACACACACACACACACACACACAGAGTCACAGGCATGTGCACCCACATATATACACACATAGAGAGACAGGCATGTGCACCTGCACACTCACACATACACAGACAGGCATGTGCACCTGCACACACTCATACTCAGGCACACACACATGGCCATCATGCTCTATGTATGTCCACATCGCTGTCACTCAGCTCTGCTCGTTGTGAACACACCGCATCGATGCTGACCTCAGCGTTGTGAGACGCTGTCCTTGTTTCCTTCATCTCCTATGTCTTGCTCCTTCCTCTAGGTGCAGTTTGAACCCGACCTTCCCCCTTGCCACATCCCATGCCAGATGCTGCCTCCTCTGTTCCATCCCCTGGTTGCTTAGCAACCACTGGCTGCCCTATTTTCTAGCTGCTTCTTAGGTCTGACTTTTCTTTCCCTCAAAGGCCCCAGAAGGCAGGCGGCTGCCTCGCCTCTGTGCATGTTCCTGTCAGTTCCCTACAGGGCCGAGTCTGTCACGAGAAGGTCAGAGCTCACTTGAAGGATGAGTAAAACCAGCCCGTGTATTTGTTTCATGAGGTGGTGAGAAACAGGTTCACAGACAAGGTGTAATCACAGAGGAGGAGCTGGAGAGTGTCTGTGTCACTGTGTACACGATGTGTGGAGAAACTGAGGCCCAGAGGTGCACGCAACCCCCTGCACAGCTGTTAGTATGTGTCTACTTTCCACTCTCTCTCACATTTAGCGAATGCTCACAACATGAGTTAATATGGACTAAACATGTTTACCAAATGCTCACAGAACATGTATTAATGTAGACCTAAGCACACACAGTGAGCGCTCACAGGCATCCATTGATATGTATCTAAACCTCTTTACCAAATGCTCATAGACACGAGTTAATATAGACCTGAACATGTTCAGTGAATGCTCATAGGCATATGTTAACATGGATTGCAGCATGTTTAGTGAATGCTCGCAGGCATGTATTAATGTAGCCCTGACCATGGTTGGCAGCGCCCACAGGCATGTATTAATGCAGCCCTGATATGATATGATTGATATAGGTCTACACACGCATCAGTTCCACAGGCCACACTGGGTTCTTTGTAGAAGCTGCTTCCTTATAAATCTGGTCAGAGATTGTTTTTCTCACGGGGTCTCTCTAGGTTGCCCATGGTGGTCTCGAGCTTTGGGGCTCAGATGTTCCTCCTCCTCCAGTTCCTCGGACAGGCGTGCTGCAGGGCTCACAGTGACGCTGTATTTCCTGTGGTCCCATGTTGTGCTCCCACTCGCCTCATTTCCTTTGTACTGACCGGGATTCTGTCCCGCCCCGAACCGTTAGCTCTCCAGTAGCCCAGCAAGGTGCTGGACGCGGGCTGCTCTTAAGCTACAGACATTGACTTTGGCTCAGACTCTGCAGGTTCAAGTCGGGACGCTGGTCCATCAAGGTGCAGAGATGCTGGAGTGAGCACCACATCCTGAGGCTCAGAGACCCCCCCCAAGGACTCCTGCCCCACCCCATCCAAAGGATCTGCAGAAACAGCCCTACTATCCCCCCAACTGCCTGAGCTACCTGGGGTTAGACAAGCTCTTGGACAGACAGTGCCCCTATTCAAAGCGCCCCGTCTCCTCCCCTCCATACCATCCACGGCTCTCACCCGGAAGGGGTCCTCAACCCCTGCCAGGGGATTTGAGACCCTCAGCAGAGAGCAGAATCTCAGAAGCCAGCTCGGAATGGAGAGCTTTTGGTATTTAGATCAAAGAGTGGAGAGAAATGGCTTGCAGACCTTCTGGGACCCACCTCCTCTCCAAACCACTGTCCACTCTCAGTGGACCCCATCATGTTGGAAGCATCTGAAGACCCGTACAGAGGAAGCCCACTTGGGTGGAGCACAGCTGCGGCAGACTGTGGGGGACAGAAAGGAACCAGGTGGTGACGTGTGCTGTGTTGCTGTGTAATCCTGTCGTTTTGACCATCTATGAATATTTAAATCTCAGGCACTGTTCCAGGCCCAGGAGGGAAGTCGTTAGGAGCAAAGTAAAGCCGCCCCTGGCTCACACTGTGTTCTGCTTGGAAATGTCTTATTGTAGGTCCTTGTTGCTATACTGAGTACCTGAGCCCAACAATAGGGGGACAAGGGGATTTTTATTCTACTTTATGAGTTCAGGTCAGTGTCCAGTAATGATGGCAGCAGGGACTGAGGAGGCTGGGCACACCAAACCCACGGGAGAGCTGGCAGAAGGCACCCTTTTTAGCTTGCCAGTCTCCCGAGCCCAACCAACTCCCCCCATCTTATCCACCTCCCCAGAGGATGGTCCCACCCACTACTGGGTCTTCCCACATCAATTAGGTGACTCTCAGGCTTGCCCAGAAGCCTGCCTCAACTAAATAATTCTTCACATGCCTAAAGGCTTAGTTCTCAACTGTCAAGCTGACAACTGGAACTACCTGCCACAGGCAACATGGGTTTTGAAAGATGTGTCTCAGTCGGTGGAGTGAGTGAAGTCATGGGTTTGAGTCCCAACGGTGCATAAATCAGGGGTAGTGGTGCATGCCTATAGTCCCAGCAGCCCAGACGTGGAGGCAAGATCACAGGTTCAAGGTCACCCTTGGTTACACAACGAGTTGGAAGGCAGCCTGGACTGTGAGACCCAGAAACCCTGGCCTTTAATTTTTTAAGTTTATTCTTGCGTGTGTGTGTGTGTGTGTGTGTGTGTGTGTGTGTGTGTGTGCGTGTGTGTGTGTGTCCCTGTGGAAGCCAAGGGTGACTTCTGGAATCATCCTGGATTGTTCTAATTCCTTTTTGCTTCACTCTGGGATTTCCAGGCTCTGCCTTCCAAAGCCAGAAGTTCAGGCCGCATCATTTCTGCTTGGCATCTTTTATGTGGGATCTGGGATCTGAACTTAGGTCCTTTTGCTTATGAGACAGAGTCTTAACCCCTGGGCCATCTCTCTAGTCAAAACACTTGTAATTAATGCATATAAAATATAACACATTATGACAAAGGTCAAAATTGTTTTGGGTGTTTTCCTTATAAAAATATCAACATCTGGTGTGTCTAGCTCCTAAGTACCAAGTCCCTGCAGTTGGAGACATTGCAGTTCTCAATGCTCGCCAGTAGGTGGCAGTCATGCCTCATGAACATCAGAGACCGGCTGTGATTGGCACTTGGAACTTAGAAATGAGACTTTGGTTCTCTGATTTTATAATGTCTGTACGTCCTATGCTATCTAATTATCTCTGTTGAATGGGTTGGTACCTGAAAGACTTAATCAGTGCAATTTGAAATGCAGGTGATGTGGCTGTGTAATTTTCAGTGACAATTTACCCAACTTTCTATGTTAAGACTGTTCTAGAAGCATAGCTCGTTTCCTTCAAGCCCATGGATCATATTTGGATTTCTGATGGAAGGATTGGCGTGACAGCCGACTCATGGAAGATCAGCATTCTGTCAAATTATACGGTCAGAACACAGAGCCGAGACTCTAATAAAGGTTTTCGTAGAGAGAAATGTGATTGAGAAATATTAAGTCGTTCCTAGAAATTGATATGCCTTTTAATCAAGCTCAAAAAGCTGTTTCGATGATCTGCAAAGAATCTTTGCTATTTTATTCTATTACTGTTGTTATCATGTGTGAGAGAGCATGTGTGTGTGGATGTGTGTGTGTGCAGGTGGGTGCCAGAGGCCAATCCTGGCTAGTAGTTCCTCAGGTTCCATCCCCTTCATCACATCATCATCATCATCATTCATCATCATTTTAAAACAGTGTTTCTCTTTGGTCTGGTGTTGCATTTCCTCTTTCTGCTGTTCTCACACACCACTCAGACACAGCTTAAGGTGAGAAAGGGGGAGATTTATTTGGCTCATGGTTTCAGAGGGAGGTACAGTCAGCTATGGCATAGGTCTGACGGGTGGCAGATGCTTGAAGTGGTGACTCAGGTCACATCCTCATGAAGGCTGAGAGAGCGAGCGGGGGACGGCCAGAGCAGACTACTAGTGGAAACCCATCCTCGAGGCTCACCTGCCTTCCTCCAGCGAGGCTCCGTTCCTAAAGGTGCCATGACCTTCCCAAACATTAACCCAGCTAAGGACACAAACACAAGGGCCTGTGGGGGGCAGGTCACATTCAAACCATGACAGTCTAGTACTCACCAAGCAGGTCGGGATGGCTGACCAGTGAGCCCCGTGATCGACTGGCGAGTTTGTCTCAGTCGCATCTACACTTCGAGTTGTCACACGATCTAGTCTCAGTTCATTTACAATTATCTTGGTCTTTGCTGTCGTTGGTTGGTTGTGGGGACACCATAGTGTGAAGTGCATGGAGCTTGCTATTGCGTGTAAACGTGTGGCGTGCGTATGCGTGCGAGTGTGCGTGGCTCGTGTTCATGTATATATCTTCTAGTTATTTACTATGTTAGTTTTCGTGTTTTAGGGGGATTGAACTAGTGCTCGTGACTTGCAAGGCAAGAAGCTTCACTGGCTTGAGTCGGCTCCCACACACCGTTGGCGT
>JALPQD010000445.1:170436-191882 GCA_023101885.1 Typhlomys cinereus
CTCAACCAACTCTTGGTATTTTATTTACTGCCTAGAGCCAAGTCCCACCTACCATGACCTTTCCCATCAACCAGACAATCTCCTGCAGGTTTGCTTTGGGCTTAACTCTACTACCAACTCAGCTACCAAAGTGCCCAGAGCGTGAACCTCACCCATCAAGTTGACACATGTATGTAACTATAACAGAAAGAAAGAAAGAAGAGAGGAAGGAAGGAAGGAAGGAAGGAAGGAAGGAAGGAAGGAAGAGGAAGAAGGAAGGAAGGAAGGAAGGAGAAGGAAGGAATGAAGGAAAGGAGGGAGAGAGGAGGGAGAGGAGGGAGGAGGAAGGGGAGGGAGGGAAGAAGAAAGAAGAGAGGACTAGGGTTAAGAGGGAGGGAAGGGAGACGTGAGGAAGGGACGGAGGGAAGAGACTGGGAGGGCGGGACGACGAGGAAGGGTGGGAAGCAGGGAAGGGAGGGAAGAAGAGACTGGGCAGAAAGAAGGTAGATGAAGAAGAGAAAGAGTCGAGGGAGGGCAGACGAAAGTGAGAGGGAACGAGAAGAGAGGAAGGGATAGGAGGGGGGATAGGAGGGGGGAGGGAGGGAAGAGAGGGAAGAGGGAGGGAGAGGGAGGGAGGGGCGGGGAGGGATAGAGGGAGGGAGGGAAAGGGGAAGAAGAAGGAGGGGGAGAGAGAGGAGGGGAGAGAAAAAAAAAGAAAGAGAGGAGAGAGAAGAAAAAGAAAAAAGAAAAAAAAGAGAGAGAGAGAGAGAGAGAGAGGGAGAAAGAAAGAAAGAAAGAAAGAAAGAAGAAGAAAGAAAAGAAAAGAAAGAAAAGAGAAGAAAGAAAGAAAGAAAGAAAAAGAAAAGAAAAAGAAAGAAAGAAAGAAAAAGAAAGAAGAAGAAAGAAAGAAAGAGAAAGAAAAAAGAAAGAAAAAGAAAGAAGAAAAGAAAGAAAAGAAAGAAAAGAGAGAAAAGGAAGAAGAAAGAAAGAAAGAAAGAAAGTGGTGATGGCATCTGAGGAATGTAGCTGAGCTTGTCCTCTGGCCTCCTGTATTAAATGTCATGGACCCTTGTGCACACACTTGCACGCTGGTTGAGAGAGTGGGCATCCTTCTGTTCACTTGGCAAGATATGCTGCTCTGGCAAATAAGGATTGTCCATCTCTCAGCCGTTATGGTGGCCAGTTCCCTCGGCCCTGGTGTTGGTGTGTGCTCTCCTGTCAAGCTGGACTATGAACTGTAACCGGACTGTTGTAAGAAAGTAAACTCCTTGTTCCCTTAAGCTGTGTTCTGGTCATTTATCAGCAACCATGCCGGCGGACTGCAACAAGCGGAAATAATAAAAAATGTTAAAATAAAAAAATTTAAAAATTTTTTAAATTGCTATTTGGTTCCTTAACTCAAATTTCATAAAACATCACTAAGAGTTTAGCTTAGGATCAAAACACCTTCGAGCAACATCTAAAACAGCTTAGCCATATCTCTGCCATGGTGAGCTGTATGAAAGAAGTTCTCCACATAATGATCACAGAGTCCAAATAGCCATCAACTTTGAAAAATAAAAGGGAGACTGGTAGAGAAAAAGGGTTGTAATGGGAGAAGGGGAGATGGATCAGGGATTAAGAAGGAAAATATCCTAAATTCACTATGTGCATGTATGAAACTCTAAAAGAAAATTTAAAACTTTTTAAAAAATTGAAGATGCTCTGACCTGTGCAATGACCGTCATATCAATGACCCCCCCCCCAAAGTCTAGCATGGATCACAGGCACTAGAATCCTTAGAGGCAAGGGACCATAGTGTTCCTATACTAAAGGGGAACACAAGAAAGAGATCTAGGAAATGCTACTGAGTCCTTACACCTCATCAGAGAGGAAGACCCAGAGGGAAGTTTGATATACACATTAAAGGATGCTCCAGGAATGGGGGGGAGGGAGGAAAGAGCGCACTTGGGAGAAAGGGAGGTGGGGGAAGGAAGAGGAAAAGGGGGGAGGGAGCAAGGGGATCCAGGGAGGAGTGGAGGGAGGGAGGGGAATGGGGTACCTATCAAGTTTGCATGAGTGGAAAAAAGAAAAAAAGAAAAGCTCTCTGAAAGGATCACAAAAAAAGGAATAAAATCCCCTTTATTCTAAAAAAAAAAAAAAAAAAAGAAAAAGAAAAAAAAATTGAAGATGCTCTTTATCCCAAGGCAGCCAGCAAAGATTTCGTCTTTCTGTGACAACATAAAGTCTGCCCACAGCATTAGCACACGTGCCTGCCTTCACCCTAATAAATGCATGCGCACCAAGGAACTGCTTAAAGTCAATTTCTTTATGGGTCATTACCAGTAAAGTCTGATTTTCATGTCTCTATTATATGTCGAGATTCAGATGGGGTCACGGGAATAATCAGGCAAGAGAGGAACAGGAACGGAGAAAGGTTGATGTGCCCCGCCTAGCTCAGCACTCAGGGACAAAACATTTGTTCCACATGCAACTCTAGCTCTCTTGAGCATCTAGAGCGTCCTTCCAAAGATCAGTGATGGCATAACAGGAAGGCGGAGGCACTATTAGAATCAAGCCGAGTGTGCTCACAATAACACCAAATGGGAAAAAGAAATGGAAAAGCCATTTTAAAAGAAATACTTTGAGGAGACAGCACTATCTATGTCCGCTTAATAAAAAGACAAGAAGCTGCATGTGCGCCCCAAACTCCTGGCAACGACACCCCCAGCTTCAGGTGAGTTATCAGGTGAGGGATCTGAACTGTTTGAGAGGACAAAGGTTTACATGCTGATGTTTCCTTGAAAGTAATTTTTGGAAACATTGCTGCTGAAGGCAATCCTGAGAAAAGACTGTCTACAGGGTTTGAGACGTGATGCTGTGTTCTCACACATTTCCTTAGGAGATTTCCCGAGAGATAACTTACAATTCCTTATTCTGCTGTATAATAAAATAAAGAAATGGGAACTGGAGAGATGGCTCAGGGGTTAAGACTCTGCCTCACAAACAGAAGGTTCTGAGTTCAGATCCCAGGTCCCACCTCAAAATGCCAGGTGGAAATGGCAAAGGGCTGCACTTCCAGCCCTGGTGGGCAGAGCCTGGGAAATTTCTGAGCACAGCAAAGAGGAGGTAGAAACAATCCAGATGAAGTCACCCTTAGTCCTTCATAGGGATATACAGTGCGCTCTCTCTCTCTCTCTCTCTCTCTCTCTCTCTCTCTCTCTCTCTCTCTCTCTCTCTTTCTCTCACACACAATAAATGAATAAATAAAATGTATATTAATAGAGAAATGGATAAAATGTGTAAAAGCACTCTAAATTTGGTCACAAGGTTTCAAACCAAGCTCCAGCTTGGTGGACTTGGCACACAGCCATCCCTAGTGGGGGATGGCCCGGGCTCACCTCGCTGTGGTGAACGGCTGGTCTCAGCGGGAGGCCGAAGATTTGTCCCCAGCACCAGTGATTCATCTAGAACTAGAGCTGGTGTTGACCCTCTCGGCCCCTGTTCAGTCACAATATTTTTCTTTTAATTCGAAAGAATCAACAGGCCACCATGACACATTTAGCTCCCTCCACACAATCGCTTGCTCCTCGCCGCCACATGCACAGCGTCAATTTGAATTTTTAATGAGTGACGCTCATTGCTGACTCAGTAAAGGAACCCACCTCCCTGTGAATTCCATGTTGTGTTTTTTCATACAAGGCTCAAGAACATCACAGAAGAGGGGGCAGTAAGGACCTAAGAGTGGGCTGGAGAGATGGCTCAGGGGTTAAAGCTGTTGCTTCCAAAGCAAAAGGATCTGAATTTGGATTCCCAGATCCCACATTTAAAATGCTGGGTGGGTAAGGCAACAGCCTGCTATTCTTGACCTGAATACGGAGCCTGGGAAACCCCAGAGCAAAGCAATGAGAAGAGCACTCACGCAGGATGATCTGATGTCACCCTTGGGCCTTCACAGACACATTCGTACCCCCTTGCACACATACGCACACACAAATACATACGCACATGTACACATGCATACATACATGCACACATGCACACATACATACAAACAACCAAAATGTAAGAATGTAAGAGCCAGAGGGTGGGACGATTACCAAACACAACTTTGGAACACGGGGCTGCTAATACCCAGCAGCCCCCAGCAAGTGTGTTACATCCATGAAACTATGCAAGATCTGGCTTATCAACAATTCACCATGATGAAAAAGGGAAGAAGCTCCACATCTCTCTCTCTCTTTCTCTCTCTCTCTCTCTCTCTCTCTCACACACACACACACACACACACACACACACACACACGTGAAATGATGCCTAATTTCATCAACCATGTCATAATGCACAGTTACACTTCACAATGTCATGGCCCAACACCATAGATACATGTGATTTTATTTGTCAATTAAAGGATGTTTTCTTGTTAAGAGTCATATAAATGGGGGCTGGAGAGGTGGCTCAGGGGTTAAGCCTCCGCCTTGCAGGCGGAAGGTCCCGAGTTCGGATCCCAGATCCCACGTATAGACGCCAGGCGGAAGCGGGGGCGGCCTGCGCTTCTGGTTCTGGTAGGGCGGAGCCTGTGAATCCCGGGGCAGAAGGAGGTGGAGGCGTCCATGGTGGTTCACGAATTCGTCCGTGGTTCTACACACACACATACATACACACACACACACACACACACACACACACACACACACACACAGACACACACACGCGCGCACACAGTTGAATAAATAATAATAAAAAAAAAGAGTCATATAAATGGCTCCGTGGGTAAAAGCATTTGTTGTATAAGCCTGATGGCCCTAAATTTGATCTCGGGAACCCACAAAGAAAGTAGGTGTGTTTTGCATCTGTGACCCAGCAATCTACAAGCTTGAAGAGGAGGCAGAAGGATGTTCCACAAGTTCAGTTTGTGGGCAAGCCAGCCTGGAATACGGAGTGGCAGAAACAACGAGAAACCCTGCCTTGAAAACACAGAGACAACTGGCTCTTGAAAGCTGTCCTCTGGCGTCCACACGTGCTTCATGGTGCACGCACATACCACACACACATGTACAGCCACATATGCATGAATGCACACACATGCATAGTACGTACACCCATGCACATAGACTCATGAACATATACATGCACACATGTACATACTATATGCACATCATATGCAACAATAATACTACAAAAAAATTTTAAATCTTTTTTTAGGCAAACAACAACCACCCTGGCGAGAAGAGACCATCAGTGCAGCAGTAGTGTGAGTGTCAAGAGGGCAACCATCAACTTCCTGATTGGAGTGAAGATCCTCTTTTCAGCAGGTCACATTCCTAGTATTCTAAACCAGAACAAGAGCCTATGAAAGAGGAGGACATAGGCTCTAAAAGGGGGGGAGGGGTGCTAAGTTATTGGCCACCCCAAGGCTCAGGGAACATCAAGGAAGAGGGGGAGGTAAGAAAGTAAAGTGCCTGAGGGGGGCAGGGGCAGCGCCCAACACCCTCTTCTGGACATGACAGGACTGTTGTATCCATGAACCTCACTACAACTGTGTGTATTTCTACAACATTTCACCACGGATCAGAGTTAGGCACAATTGTCAACTTGATAGTTGAAGGTTTGAGCTCTGCGCACATTTGTAGTGAATTAGTGGTTGAGTTGAGCCCAGAGCAAACCTGCAGGAGATTGTCTAGCTGATGGGGAAGGTCCAGCCATGGTGGGTGGGACTAGGCCCTGGAATAAAATGCAGAAAGCTGGTTGAGAGAGTTGGCATCCTTCTGTTCACTTGGCCAGACATGTTGGTCTGACAAGTAAGGATCGTCCCTCTCTCAGCCATCATGCAATGGTGGTGTGGCCAGTTCCCTTGGCCCTGGTGTTGATGTGTGCTCTCCCGTCAAGCTGACTATGAATTGTAACCAGACTATCATAAGAAAATAAACCCCTTGTTCCCTTAAGCCATTTGATAATGATTTTATCAGCAACCATGCAGATTAATTGCGATACCATGGAAGGGGAAAGATCTCACCTCCTTGGCAGACACAAGGGGGTTGATGCTGAAGGGGGAGGATGGAAGATGCCGTCCTCTGTGGTCCACTCTGATCACGATTCGTGCTCCAGCAAGCGCTCGGGCACATGCCATCAAAGGCAGCCCAGATGAAGCCCAGTGGGCTCCACATGGGAAAAGACTTGAAAATAGGAGAGAGACTTCAGGGGAGAAGAACAGTTGGAACGGGAAGAAGAGGGGGGAAAGACTGGAGATTAAAGTATGAGAGTACAGAAATTCACAATGTTCATGTGTGACACACTAAGAGAATAAAAAAATAAAAAGAACTTTTTAAGATGTTTCAAAAAAGTCAGCAATGCCAAGTATAGATCTGCTGGAAGAGGAGGGGCAAAGTGCAGGACCTGACTCTCTGACGTGAGGGGAAAAGGTCAAAGCTGGGCATCGTGGCGTGCACATGGGATAAGTAGGGGGCGCAAGGGCGTCACGTGACTGCCTCTACAGAAACAACAGCTCCTTATCCCCACAGGATGCTGTGAGAAGTGTTAGCTTTTGTGTTTTCTCCTTCTCCACAAACTCCACCGGGATGCTGCGGATCTGTCTTCCCCAAAGCACTGGCATAGCGCATATCCTGTGAGTTTCATTTCTGTACATCGCTACTTTGCTGGGGGAGGGGAGAGGGAGGAGAAGGGTGGTCTCCAGGCAGGCACCCGAACTGCACTAAGTTTAGAGATGAAAAAGGAGACTGTGTTTCCTGATCAACGCTCTGCCTCTGTTGCCCCCTGAGAAATTATTCTCCCAACCACACTTCTGTTTGTATATTCGATAAAGTTAATATCTGTGAAATCAGCTGATTCTCACTGCATAAATGACAGTGGAATAGGTAGAAGATTGACTTCTGCTACCCATAAGAGAAAACCCTGGATGTCTTCTGAGTTGTTATCTCTGGCAGTTGGGAGGAATTATGATAACATGCAACATTACTTTCCCAGGGCATGTTCAGAATGCAGCGAAGACGAGCAGAGAGGTGGGCTCTCCCAATGTTTTTGCCTTTGGTGTTCTTTGCTGCCGTGAGACGCCAAAGTTAAGTAACTTAAAGGGAGAAAGGGGGAGATGTATTCAGCGTATGGTTCCACGGGGGAGACAGAGCCCATTATGGCAGGAAAGGCCTGGCTGGCCGGCAGAAACTGCAAGACTGCCAATTTTAAGAGCAGACTCTCCCAGAAGCAGGGTGAGGCTAATCCACCTCAAGGCTCACCCCGTGACCGCCTTCCTCCAGCAAGACTCCACCTCTTAAAGATGCCATGACCTTCCCAACCACATGAGACTGTGGGGGACACGTTCCAAACCCTGACTAAAGAAATGGGCTTCCCCTCACGGGAAGCTTGACGTGTGAATTGCTCTGTCCACGCCTCGGGAAATATCTGCGTTCTAAGTGCTTCTGCGCTATTTATGCCTGTATAAATAATTCAATGGCAAATTAATCCAGCTTTTATAATTACCTCCCATGGAGGCGCCCAGCTCCGTCCTAAGGACTTAATTGCAGCTTTGATGAAGGGATTTTGGCCACTACAACCAATAAACCATTTAGAAACTTTGTAAGACCCAAGGGAAAGAAATGCACGTTTCCATGTTTCATGCCTGAGGAAGGATGTAGGATTTGTCACGGATCCTCAATGCAGAAGGCTTCAAGAAATGTAGTCCTGTTAGCTGGGAACTTTCTAAAAATATACCACCGCTGGGGGGGGTGCCTACTCTACCCTGTGGGAGGGGGTTCAAGAATCAGGAGTTCAAGATTGCCCTTGCCTACAGAGCCCACCTGTGTTACATAAGACCCTGCCTCAAAAAAAAAAAAATTAACAAGGGCTGAGGAAATGGCTCAAGGGTTAAGACTCTGTCTTGAAAGCAGAAGGTCCTGAGTTCAGATCCAGGTATCATGGGGTGGGGAGTGGGGGAAGCCAGGAGGAAACAGCAGTGGCCTGCACTTCTGGCCCTGGTGGGCAGAGCTGGAAATCCCAGAGTGAAGCAAAAGGAGGTAGAAACAATCCAGGATGATTCCCAAAGTCACCCTTGGTCCTCCACAGGGACACACAATGCCCTCTGATACACACACACACACACACACACAATAAATAAAATATTTTTTAAAAAGACAGATCCCATGTCAAAATGTTGGGGGCATATGGCAGAAGCTTGCACTTCTGGCCCTGGAAGGCAGAGCCTGGGGAACCCCAGACACAGCGATAAGGAGGAAGAGCAATCCAAGGCGATGCTCAATGTCATCCTTGGGCCTCCACAGGCACACACACACAGAGCCAATAAGTACACAGACAAATAACAAATAAATGATACTCTATCTTAACATTAGCCGCATGTCCTGCACACTCATTGACTTCTGACCTGAGTGAACCTTGCCAGCTGCGTTTCTGCCCTCCAGCTGCCCCAGCAGGCACTCCACCAGGCAGGGCTCTAACCGACCTTCCCTGACGCCCACACTCCATGCATCTGTCACCCCCCTCAACACCCACACTGTTTCCAAAGTGTCTCCCCCAGGCTCTGCGTTCAGCGCGTCCAGGGTGTAGACGCGCCGCCTACCCGCTGACACAAATCCCCATTGCTCATAGTCCGAAGTGCTCCAGCAAGGGAAGTCTGGGATGGCTCTCTACAAAGGCAGCGCCACACACTGCTGTGCGGCATATCCTGGCACAGGCTGTTTGCTCCTTTCCCTGCCTGGTGAGGTGGATGAAGACCAGACCCTCGGAGATCTTTCTGACCCAGCTGATGTCCTCCTACCTGCCACAGGTGGTCACTCAAAATGGGCCAGGAAGACAGAGGATCTGGATTCATCCAAAATGCCATTGACGCAGTGTGGCTTTCAGATGGTGGGCCTCGACTTGCTCCCTGTCCCCGCACACCTACAGGGCAGGAACTCCTGTATTAGCTCTGGGGCAATGGACAGAATCTATTAGGCCTCACAACTAGCTGCTCTAATACCTTCAATAAAACAAATGCAATTAATTTAAACACGCAAGTAATCTCGGAACGCAGATTGAAATGAGTGGGAAGGAAGTGGGAAATGCAAAATGTCTCTTAAACTAGTGGAAGTGTTCAGCAGAGGCCAAACAGAGGCTGTTATTTTGAAATCCACAATCAGGTGTGTCCAGGTGAAGAACTAGCTCCGTGGTTAAAGCATTCGCCAGGCAAGCAAGAGGACCAGAGTTCAGATGAGAGGGGTGTGGCACCCCACCTTTAATCCATCCCCAACAGGAGGAACTGGGGATCCCCAGAGCAGCTGGCTTGAGAAATGAGCCACAGTAAAGCTCTCTGACTTGGGCTACGGACCCTACCTCCAAGAGTAAAGCAGAAGAGCGATCGAGGCTGTCTCCTGTCTAATATCAGCCTCGGACCTACACACACATGCACACAGACCTGCATCCAGGTGAGTGCACACACACAGGCATGCACGCATCACGCACATCCGTGAACATGGTAAAATAAACACATACATACGGCCCATCAAGGAAACCAGCATTCTTAGCCTGGCTACGGCTCAGAATCTCACACTTTTCTTCTGACGGGATGACCTGGTAGCTCTCTTGGCTACAGAACCCATTTGCTCCCCTCCTTGCGGAGTAAACTGTCATTTAGAGGCAACCTGACACACAGCACACAAACCAAAGCCACGTTCCTTGAACGCCAGCCCCTGCGCCGGGAAGTTCTGCTGCTCACCGGTGTTTATGGTGACAATCCACTCCTCCTAATGAGCTGTGAAACTTGTCGCCCATCAAGACTCTTAAGAAGGAGTGGCAACCCTGGACTGGCTTGTCATGCCGCCACCCTTTGCCACTGTAAGACAGTCCCCGCCCCGCTTTATGGAGGGGTTGATGCTAAAGGTCTTGGAACAGCATTCTTCTTGCAGGGAACACAGAGAAAGCAACCTGGTGCAAATACTCTTAATTGGCTATTAACGTTTTAATTGTGAGGGCTGCAGGACATCCGCTGCCTTCTTCCGCATGATCTCATGCAGAAACCACTGGGTGGGAAGAGCATCCAAAGTCTCAGACCCCACAGTGGCTTGTCAGCTTGTGCTGATTAAACAACGGCTTTCGAGACCACAGGGGAAGGTCACCAGGATGGTTCGCAATGACAGACATGACTCAGCTGCTCTGAAGAAGCTGCGGCTTCATTGAAGGCAAAGCGATCCAGGCTGTGTGGTCTCCCCAGGCCCCCCAGCACCTCCCTGTGGAGAACCTCTGTGCCCGGTTAGGGTCAGTCAGTTCACAGGACAGCTTCTGGCTTCTTCTCACACCTGTGGAGGGTGAGTGGTTCAGCTCTCCAGTCTGTGTCTCCTCTTCGCCGGGGCTAAAGGCGCAGGCGCAGCTGGAATGCGGCGCTCAGTGGCCACTCGCCTTAGGCCTCGCCACATGCGGCTGGTGCCACGCCACCTCTGCCCACGGCTCCCGTTTCATCTTCAAAGCACAAAAATTCGGCCGACACAAAGCACTGTCGCAGCATAACTGAGAGTGAGTAGAGGAAGGTTGGCCTGCAGGAGCACATGCAGGTCAGGGGTCCCGGCCGCAGCCCACGCAAGTCACAGATCAGGTCCCGGCTGCAGCCCACGCAGGTCACAGATCAGGTCACAGCCGCAGCCCACGCAGATCACAGGTCCCGGCCGCAGCCCACGCAGGTCACAGATCAGGTCCCGGCCGCAGCCCACGCAGGTCACAGATCAGGTCCCGGCCGCAGCCCACGCAGGTCACAGATCAGGTCACGGCCTCAGCCCACGCAAGTCACAGATCAGGCCCGGCTGCAACCCACGCAGGTCACAGATCAGGTCACGGCCGCAGCACACGCAGATCACAGGTCACGGCCGCAGCCCACGCATTTTGACCCCCCTTTGACACTCACACTACTGCTGCACTGATGGTCTCTTCTTGCCAGGGTGGTTGTTGTTTGCCTAAAAAAAAGATTTAAAAAAATTTTGTAGTAATTGTGCATATGGATGTGCATATAGTATGTACATGTGTGCATGTATATATCATGAGTCTATGTGCATGGGTGTACGTACTATGCATGTGTGCATTCATGCATATGTGGCTTGTACATGTGTGTGTGGTATGTGCGTGCACCAGAAGCACGTGTGGACGCCAGAGGACAGCTTTCAAGAGCCAGTTGTCTCTGTGTTTCAAGGCAGGGTTTTCGTGTTTCTGCACTCCGTATTCCAGGCTGGCTTGCCCACAAACTGAACTTGTGGAACATCCTTCTGCCTCCTCTTCAAGCTTGTAGATTGCTGGGTCACAGATGCAAACCACACCTACTTTCTTTGTGGGTTCCCGAGATCAAATTTAGGGCCATCAGGCTTATACAACAAATGCTTTTACCCACGGAGCCATTTATATGACTCTTAACAAGAAAACATCCTTTAATTGACAAATAAAATCACATGTATCTATGGTGTTGGGCCATGACATTGTGAAGTGTAACTGTGCATTATGACATGATGATGAAATTAGGCATCATTTCACACGTGTGTGTGTATGTGTGTGTGTGTGTGTGGAGAGAGGAGAGAGAGAGAGAGAGAGAGAGAGATAGATGAGAGCTCTTCTTCCCCTTTTCACATGTGATATTGTTGATAAGCCAGATCTTGCATAGTTTCATGGATTGTACACACTTGCTGGGGCTGCTGGGTATTAGCAGCCCCGTGTTTCCAAAGTTGTGTTTGGTAATCGTCCCACCCTCTGGCTCTTATATTCTTACATTTTGGTTGTTTGTATGTGTGCATGTATGTATGTGTGCATGTGTGCATGTATGTATGCATGTGTACATGTGCGTATGTATTTGTGTGTGTGTATGTGTGCAAGGGGGTACGAATGTGTCTGTGAAGGCCCAAGGGTGACATCAGATCATCCTGCGTGAGTGCTCTTCATTGCTTTGCTCTGGGGTTTCCCAGGCTCCGTATTCAGGTCAAGAATAGCAGGCCTGTTGCCTTACCCACCCAGCATTTTAAATGTGGGATCTGGGAATCCAAATTCAGATCCTTTTGCTTTGGAAGCAACAGCTTTAACCCCTGAGCCATCTCTCCAGCCCACTCTAGGCCTTACTGCCCCTCTTCTGTGTGTTCTTGAGCCTTGTATAAGAAAAACACAACATGGAATTCACAGGGAGGTGGGTTCCTTTACTGAGTCAGCAATGAGCGTCACCATTAAAAATTCAAATTGACCTGTGCATGTGGCGGCGAGGAGCAAGCGATTGTGTGGAAGGAGCTAAATGTGTCATGGTGGCCTGTTGATTCTTTCGAATTAAAAGAAAAATATGTGTGACTGAACAGGGGCCGAGAGGGTCACCAGCTCAGTTCTAGATGAATCACTGGTGCTGGGGACAAATCTTCGGCCTCCCGCTGAGACCAGCCGTTCTCCACAGCGAGGTGAGCCGGGCCATCCCCCACTAGGATCGGTGTGTGCCAAGTCCACCCTGGAGCTTGGTTTGAAACCTTGTGACCAAATTTAGAGTGCTTTTACACAATTTTATCATTTCTCTATAAATACATTTATTTATATTATTCATTGGTGTGTGAGAGAAAGAGAGAGAGAGAGAGAGGAGAGAGAGAGAGAGAGAGAGAGCACTGTATATCCCTGTGAAGGACAAGGGTGACTTATCTCTGGATTGTTTCTACCTCCTTGCTGTGCTCAGAAATTTCCCAGGCTCTGCCCACCAGGGCTGGAAGTGCAGCCCTTTGCCATTTCCACCTGGCATTTTGAGGTGGGACCTGGGATCTGAACTCAGAACCTTCTGTTGGTGAGGCAGAGTCTTAACCCCTGAGCCTCTCTCCAGTTCCCATTTTTCTTTATTTATTATACAGCAGAATAAGGAATTGTAAGTTATCTCTCGGGAAATCTCCTAAGGAAATGTGTGAAACACGCACACGTCTCAAACCCGTAGACAGTCTTTTCTCAGGATTGCCTTCAGCAGCAATGTTTCCAAAAATTACTTTCAAGGAAACACAGCATGTAAACCTTTGTCCTCTCAAACAGTTTCAGATCCCTCACCTCATAACTCACCTGAAGCTGGGGGTGTCGTTGCCAGGAGTTTGGGCGCACATGCTGCTTCTTGTCTTTTTATTAATGGACATAGATAGTGCTGTCTCCTCAAAGTATTTCTTTTAAAATGGCTTTTCCATTTCTTTTTCCCATTTGGTGTTATTGTGAGCACACTCGGCTTGATCTAATAGTGCCTCCCGCCTTCCTGTTATGCCATCACTGATCTTTGGAAGGACGCTCTAGATGCTCAAGAGAGCTAGAGTCGCATGTGGAACAAATGTTTTGTCCCTGAGTGCTGAGCTAGGCGGGCACATCAACCTTTCTCCGTTCCTGTTCTTCTCTTGCCTGATTATCCCGTGACCCCATCTGAATCTCGACATATAATAGAGACATGAAAATCAGACTTTACTGGTAATGACCCATAAGAAATTGACTTAAGCAGTTCCTTGGTGCGCATGCATTTATTAGGGTGAAGGCAGGCACGTGTGCTAATGCTGTGGGAAGACTTATGTTGTCACAGAAAGACGAAATCTTTGCTGGCTGCCTTGGGATAAAGAGCATCTTCAATTTTTTTTTTTCTTTTTCTTTTTTTTTTTTTTTTTTAGAATAAAGGGGTTATTCCTTTTTTTGTGATCCTTCAGAGAGCTTTTCTTTTTTTTTTTTTCCACTCATGCAAACTTGATAGGTACCCCATTCCCCTCCCTCCCTCCACTCCTCCCTGGATCCCCTTGCCCCTCCCCCCTTTTCCTCTTCCTCCCCCACCTCCCTTTCTCAAGTGCCCTCTTTCTCCTCCCTCCCCCCCATTCCGGAGCATCCTTATGTGTATATCAAACTTCCTCTGGGCCCCTCTGCTTGAGAGTGTAAGGACTCAGTAGCATTCCTAGATCTCTTTCTTTTGTTCCCCTTTAGTATAGGAACACTATGGTCCTTGCCTCTAAGGATTCTAGTGCCTGTGATCCATCTAGACTTTGGGGGGGGGTCATTGATATGACGGTCATTGCACAGGTCAGAGCATCTCTCAATTTTTAAAAAGTTTTAAATTTTCTTTTAGAGTTTCATACATGCACTAGTGAATTAGGATATTTTCCTTCTTAATCCTGATCCATCTCCCCTCCCATTACAACCCTTTTTCTCTACCAGTCTCCCTTTATTTTTCAAAGTTGATGGCTATTTGGACTCTGTGATCATTATGTGGAGAACTTCTTTCATACAGCTCACCATGGCAAGAGTGGCTAAGCTGTTTTAGATGTTGCTCGAAGGTGTTTTGATCCTAAGCTAAACTCTTAGTGATGTTTTATGAAATTTGAGTTAAGGAACCAAATAGCAATTTAAAAAATTTTTAATTTTTTTATTTTAACATTTTTTATTATTTCCGCTTGTTGCAGTCCGCCGGCATGGTTGCTGAAAATGACAGAAACACAGCTTAAGGGAACAAGGAGTTTACTTTTTCTTTTACGACAGTCCGGTTACAGTTCAAGTCCAGCTTGACAGGAGAGCCACACCAACACCAGGGCCGAGGGAACTGGCCACCATAACGGCTGAGAGATGACAATCCTTACTTGCCAGACCAGCATGTCTGGCCAAGTGAACAGAAGGATGCCCACCCTCAACCAGTTCTCTCTGATTTATCCAGGGCCTAATCCCACCCACCATGGGCTGGGTCTTCCCCACCAGCTAGACAATCTCCTTCAGGTTTGCTCTGGGCTTAACTCAACCATCAACTCTCCATAACTGTTCCCGGAGCCCAAACCCTCAAGAGTCAAGTTGACACCTGAGCTTAACTATGACACCGCTCATACAAACTTAATAGGTACACCGGCTCCCTCCTCCCTCCTCCCCCCCCAACCCCCTTGCTCCCCTCCTATCACCCCTCCTCCTCATCCCCCAGTGCCCCCCCCCATCCCTGGAGAATCCTTTAATGTGCATGCCAGACTCTCCTCTGGGCCCTCCTCTCCGATGACATACAAGGACCCAGTGGCATTTCCCTGAATCCTTTCCTGTGTTCCCCTTAAGCATAGGAACACTACTGTGGCTGTCAATTCCTTGCCTCCAAGGATCTTGGATTTTCTTTATTTATTTAAGAGAGAGGGGGAAGAGGGGGAAAAAAAAGAGAGAGAGAGGGAGAAGAAGAGGGGGAGTTGCATACATGCATGCCATGGTGCACAGGTCGAGGCCAGAGGACAACTCTTAGGAATTCTCTCCTTCTCCATGTGGCCTTCTAGGGACTGAACTGTTTGTCAGCGGACACCTTACCTGCTCTGCCATCTCGTGCCCAAAGGCTCTGTCTTGTTTGTCAAATTGGGATCTGTAACTGACTGCCATACTTACCTTGTGGTGAGATGTGTGCATGTTGTATGTGTAGATGTGTGTGCATGTAAGTAGTGTGTGTAGATGGGTTATAGATGAGTATGTACATGTGTGTGCATGTGTGTATGTGTAGATGTGTGTGCATGTGTAGATGTGTAGATATGGGTGTGCACATGTGTGTGCGCATGTGTGTGTATGTTTGCATGTGGCTGGGTGCACGTGTGTGCATGAATGTGTATAACCAAGTTCACTTGAGTGCGTGTGTGCGTGTGCCCGTGGAGATCCAAGAGTGATAATGGGAAGCATCCTTGATCGCTCTTCCACTTTATCGTTGTGAGCTCGGGTCTCTAAACTCAGAGCGTGCCACCAGGGCCAGCTGGCTGGCTGGCTTTTGTGATTCCCAGATTCTGCCTTCCAGGGTACAATTACAAGCAGGTCGCTGCACCACTAGGCATCTTTATGTGGGAAACTGGATCCGAACTCAGATCCCTTTGCTTGCGCTGCATAGCAAGCACTTTAGACTCTGAACGCCTCTTGATCTGCCTCCTGTTTTCGTCCCTTTCCCCCATCCTTAGGAGGAGGCACATCTGGAGCCCAACCTCCCCCAACCGTTCTTCTCAGCTGGCCTGATCTAACATTGGGCGACTGACAAACGTGTTGAGATTTCCCTTGACGATTCGGTCTAATAAGGAGACAATCCCAGTTGTGAAGTCACACATCCCTCCTCCACTGTGGATTTGTCCCGAAGGGGCAGAAGAGGCTTCCTTGGCACCAAAGGTGGGGCATTGCCAGAGGTTCTTTGTTAACTCTGAGCTGGCTGTGGGGGTTAGTGACTCTTGAGTTCATGGGGAATGTGTGAAAAGCCAGAGAGCACTTCGAAGAGACAGAGTAGTCAAGGCCACGTGGTCTTTGAAATCACAGGGCTGGAATTGTAGTCTCAGGTTTAATATTTTCCATTTTCTCTTTATTGAGGCAAAATACGTTTGGTGTAAATGTCGACTGTAACCTAATGCATTAGTTAGGCTTTTCTGCAGGCACAGAGCCAACAGAAGAGAAAACATACATTGAAAGAGGGATTTATTGTTGCTTGCGCCATACTGTTTGGCTGTGCAACAACGGCTACGTTGGTGCTAGAGGCCAACAAACCCATAGCTGCTCCGTCCACAAACTGGATGCCTTGCCCCCCTCCTCCCGTCTGATGCAGAAGACCTGGAGGGTTCCCAGGGAGCCCCTGGTCTCTAGTCCATATTGGAAGATTGAAGCTTCTCAGCTTCATGAAAGAATGCAGCAGCAGCAGCAGGATCGATGCACTCGCCGGCAAGATGGAGGGCAAGCAGGCAGCTAGCCAAGGTTCTCCTTCAGGTCTTCCGCCTGGGCTGTGGACGGGGAGCTGCATTCCCAGGGGTTCTCCTACGTCCGTAGGGTAAGTCCAAAAGTGCCCTATGGATGTGCCGGACACTTGCCTTCGTGTTGACCCAGATCCCCAGGTTGGTGCCTTGCTTGCCGTCCTCTCTCAACACCGCCCACCCCGGGAAGATTTTATAAACAAGCGCAGACGCAGTGCTGGAGCGGTCGAGCTGTCTTGGGGACGGGAAGGTAGCTTAGTCAGTAAAGTGCCGGCTCTGCAAATGTCAGGACCTCACTCTATATTCTGGAGCCCATGGGAAAAGCCAAGTACAACCCTTGTAGCCCCAGCACTGGGGCCAGGGGCAGACACACCGGTCTTAGCCAGCCATTCAAAGCAGGCTCTGAGTTCTAGGCCAATGGGAAATCACAGCTCAGAATAAGAGGGAGGACAGTAGAGTTTGTCCTCTGACTCCTGTATGTTCCACATGTGCACAGAACCACACACATGAGTACACACTGCACAACACAGAGACACGGACAAGTGCACACGCACACACACAACACACACAACACACACAGAGTCACAGGCATGTGCACCCACATGTATACACACATACACAGAGAGACAGGCATGTGCACCTGCACACTCACACATACACAGACAGGCATGTGCACCCACATGTATACACACATACACAGAGAGACAGGTATGTGCACCTGCACACACTCATACTCAGGCACACACATGGCCATCATGCTCTATGTATGCACATCGCTGTCACTCCTCGCTGCGCTTTGAACACACGACACACCGAATCGATGCGACCTCAGCGTTGTGAGACGCTGTCCTTGTTTCCTTTCATCTCCTATGTCTTGCTCCTTCTCTAGGTGCAGTTTGAACCCGACCTTCCCCCTTGCCACATCCCATGCCAGATGCTGCCTCCGCTTTCCATCCCCTGGTGGCTTAGCAACCACGGGCTGCCCTATTTTCTAGCTGCTTCTTAGGTCGATGTCTTTCCTTCCCTCAAAGGCCCCAGAAGGCAGGCGGCTGCCTCGCCTCTGTGCATGTTCTGTCATTTCCCTACAGGGCCGATTCCTGTCACGAGAAGGTCAGAGCTCCTTGAAGGAGGATAAAACCAGCCCGTGTATTTGTTTCATGAGGTGGTGAGAAACAGGTTCACAGACAAGGTTGTAATCACAGAGAGGACTGGAGAGTGTCTGTGTCACTGTGTACACGATGTGTGGAGAAACTGAGGCCCAGAGGTGCACGCAACCCCCTGCACAGCTGTTAGTATGTGTCTACTTTCCACTCTCTCTCCACATTTAGCGAATGCTCACAACATGAGTTAATAGGGACTAAACATGTTTTACCAAATGCTCACAGAACATGTATTAATGTAACCTAAGCACACACAGTGAGCGCTCACAGGATCCATTGATAGGTATCTAAACCTCTTACCAAATGCCATAGACACGAGTTAAATATAGACTGAACATGTTCATTGAATGCTCTAGGCATATGTTAACAGGATTGCAGCATGCTTAGTGATGCTCGCAGGCAGGTATTAATGTAGCCCTGACCATGGTTGGCAGCGCCCACAGGCATGTATTAATGCAGCCCTGATATGATATGATGTGTACTGATGTAGCTGGCAGTGCCCACAAGTAGGTATTGATATAGGTCTACACACGCATCAGTTCCACAGGCCACACGTGGGTTCTGTAGAAAGCGCCCTTATAAACTGGTACAGAGATTGTTTTTCTCACGGGGTCTCTCTAGGTTGGCCCATGGTGGTCTCGAGCTTTGGGGCTCAGATGTTCCTCTCCTCCAGTTCCGGACAGGGCGTGCTGCAGGGCTACAGTGACGCTGTATTTTCCTGTGGTCCCATGTTGTGGACTTAGTCCTACTGGCTCCCACTCGCCTCATTTCCTTGTACTGACCGGGGATTCTGTCCCCCCCGAACCGTTAGCTCTCAGAGTAGCCCAGCAAGGTGCTGGACGCGGGCTGCTCTTAAGCTACAGACATTACTGGCTCAGACTCGGCAGGTTCAAGTCGGGACGCGGGTCCATAAGGTGCAGAGATGCTGGAGTGAGCACCACATCCTGAGGCTCAAGACCTCCCCCCAAGGACTTCCTGCCCCACCCCATCCAAAGGATCTGCAGAAACAGCCCTCTATCCCCCCCAACTGCCTGAGCTACCTGGGGTAGACAAGCTCTTGGACAGACAGGGCCCCTATTCAAAGCGCCCCGTCTCCTCCCCTCCTAACCACATCCACGGCTCTCACGGGAAGGGGTCCTCAACCCCTGCCAGGGGATTTGAGACCCTCAGCAGAGAGCAGAATCTCAGAAGCCAGCTCGGAATGGAGAGCTTTTAGTATTTAGATCAAAGAGTGGAAAGAAATGGCTTGCAGACCTTCTGGGACCCACCTCCCCCCCAAACCACTGTCCACTCTCAGTGTGAACCCAAGTGCTCGGGGACCCCATCATGTTGGAAGCATCTGAAGACCCATACAGAGGAAGCCCACTTGGGTGGAGCACGGCTGCGGCAGACTGTGGGGGACAGAAAGGAACCAGGTGGTGATGTGTGCTCGCCGCTTTCACGAGCAGGCAGAGTTGGGCTCCTTCACCCACCTCTCAAGCTGGAGAAACGCCAAAGGTGGGGGATGGCTCCCTGTCAGGCCGCAGAAGTAACATCTGTGTGATAGAAATGAAAACCTTTGCACAACCCTCAAGGGAGAAGGCTAAACTATTCAAGCACTTCGGGGTACTGTTAGAGAGTTCTAGAACAGTGACTTCTATGGCAGCCCTGCCCCTAAGAACCCCGAGGCGCCATGGCTCTGTGAATGCCAAGACCTCCTGCACACCTGCTCAGCAGCCGCTCTCCTGCACACCTGCTCAGCGCTCTCCTGCACACCTGCTCAGCGCTCTCCTGCACATCTGCTCAGTGCTCTCCTGCACATCTGCTCAGAGCTCTGGGCTGGAAGAGAAACTCTAACGTGCGGGTTGCGTTCCGGAAGGCCGCCTCAGTTGTGAAGACGCACCAGGCCTAGTCAGAAGGCCAGTTTTAATTCCAAGTGCGTCCTAAGCATTTTCCTTTTTGACAGCTCCAGTTAATCCCCATTCTTCGGATGAGCCAGCTGAAACTTGGAGAAATAGGAAATACAAATAAGGCCCAACACATAGGTGATGGAAAAGGAGCCCCTGGCTCGGTTGGCGTCTGTATTGAAAACGTAGCCGATGTGCTGTGTTGCTGTGTAATCCTGTCGTTTTGACCATCTATGAATAGTTAAATCTCCAGGCACTGTTCCAGGTCAGGCATGAGGAAGTCGTTAGGAGCAATAGTAGAGCCGTCCTGGCCACACTGTGTTCTGCTTGGAAATGTCTTAATTGTAGGTGTCCTTGTTGAGTATAACGTGAGTACCTAGCCCCAACAATAGTGGGACAGGTGGAATTTTGTAATTCTACTTATGAGTTCAGGTCAGTGTCCAGTAATGATGGCAAGCAGGACTGAGAGGCTGGGCACACCAAACCCATGGGAAGAGCTGGCAAGGAGGCACCCTTTTTTAGCTTGCCAGTCCCGCCCGAGCCCAACCAAGTTCCCCCATCTTATCCACACCTCCCCAGAGGGAAATGGTCCCCCACCCACTACTGGACTTCGGGTCTTCCCACATCAATTAGATGACGCTCAAGCTTGCCCCAGAAGCCGTGCCTCAACTAAATAATTCTTCACAGGTTTGGCCTAAAGGGCTTAGTTCTCAACTGTCAAGCTTGACAACTGTAACTACCTGCCACAGGCAACATGGGTTTTTGAAAGATGTGTCTCATCAGGAGTGAGTGAAGTCAGGTGGTTTGAGTCCAAACGTGCAGAGCAAGGGGTAGTGGTGGCATGCCTATAGTGCCAGCAGCCCAACGTGGAGGCCCAAGATCACAGGTTTCAAGGTCAACCTTGGTTACAACAACAGAGTTGGAGGCAACCTGAACTGTGAGACCCAAGAAAACTGGCACTTTATTTTTAGTTTATCTTGCGTGTTGGTGGTGGTGTGTGTGTGTGGGTGTTGTGGTGTGTGTGCGTGTGTGTGGTGTGTCCCGGTGGAGCCAGGTGACTTCTGGAATCATCCTGGAATGTTTCTAATTCCGTTTTGCTTACTCTGGGATTCCAGGCTCTGCCTTCCAAAGCAAGTTCAGGGCCCGCATCATTTGCCTGCTTGCATCTTTTATAGTGGATCTGGGATCTGAACTTAGGTCCTTTGCTTATGAACAGAGTCTTAAAACCCCTGGGCGCCATCATCTGCTAGTCAAAACACTGGGTAATTAAATGCTATAAATATAACACATTTGACAAAGGTAAAAATTGTTTTGGGGTTTTCCCTTATCAAAATAGTCAACACTGGTGTGTCTACTCCAAGTGACCAATCCCGCAGTTTGGGAGACATGGCAGGCCTCAAGTGCCTCGCCAGTAGGTGGCAGTTCATGCTCAGACACTCAGAAGACAGGCTGTGATTGGCACTTGAATAGTGAATGAGACGTTTGGTCTCTGATTTGTATAATGTCCTGTTACGTCCTAGCTATCAATTATCTCTGTTGAATGGGTTGGTACCCTGAAAGACTTAATCAGTGCAATTTTGAAATGCAGGTGAATGGGGGTGTGTAATTTTCAGGTGACCAAATTTACCCAACTTTCTATGTTAAGACTGTTTCTAGAGCAGAGCTCGTTTCCTTCAAAACCCATGGATCTATTGGACTGTCTGGATGGAAGGATTGGCGTACAGCCCGACTCATGGAAGATCAGCATTCTTCAAATTATA